>JAWQEG010008372.1:40000-48133 GCA_033782935.1 Petrolisthes cinctipes | reverse complement strand
AGATTGCCATCCCGAAAAAAACACAATGAACCTTTTAAAAACACAGGCTTCTCACTCAGGACGCAACATCTGCATCAACCGAGGCTGAGAGAGTTAAGGGGAGAGTATACTTTTGATTCCTCCACAGTATGACGGGAAACAGGACCAGATTAATAAAAATAATGGTGACCTGTTTCTGGGAATAGTTTGGAGGAGTCATTATGTTCCAAAATTCCAAAATTATACCCTCTACTTATTAGATTCAAACCCACTGACTAATGAACGGGGAACAATATTTTTATCCCTCAAGAAACGACTGATGAAATTTGACATCATATTATTATTCTCGTTGGAGTAAAACAGTTCTTAGGGACAGTGGTAGAAAATTAACATTAATTCTCCATCAACCCAAATACAGTCCCTTGCGTCTTAAAGGAGGAGGTATAGTGTTGGTAATTCTGGAGCAACTGATTCCTCCAAACGATTCAAAGCAACAGGCTACCATTATTTTTGTTTCCTGGTATACTTAGGAGGAATCAAGGTGTTCCAATGTATACCAAAAGTATACTATCCCCTTAATGATATCCTTCGACTAATGCCAGGTGTTTAAAAATGGTACTATAAAACCAACCCTATCGTCCAAGATTTATTTTAAGTAACCACACAGGACCCTAGGTAAAAGAGGGAAGATTTTGTGTTCCCCTCGTCCCTTCCCTCATTGTGCAACATACTTCATTCCTTGAGAGGCTTTCCTTTACGACATGGGAATCTCCAGCCAGCCTCGGCCTTCCCGGACCCTGTTTGATAATGTTGTTTGTTGTCCCTTGTACCTGAACCATTTCCTGGGGGAGTTGGCTTGGGGTGGCTGAGTTGGGGTTACATTTGAGGGGATGCTATATTTTTTTTTTTACATTGGAGCGCCTTGATTCCTCCAAAGTAAGCCAGGAAACAGAAACAGATCATCAAAAATAATGGTGGCCTGTTGCATGGATTGGTTTGGAAGAATCATAATTTGTGCTTCAGATTTACCAACACAGTTCTACCCCCTTAAGAGCAGGATCATAACTCCATCGTCCAGTTCCCCTCGTTGACAGCATGATATTACTTATACTCGGATAATTAAGTCTTTCCTACGTTATATATACATGGTGCAAGGGACAGGATTCTTAATCATTTTTGACCAGGCATTTATGCATATTATAACACACTCTCATTGGGGAGTAAAATGTGCTGTCGGGTTTGTGATATTCAGATTAGTTTTCTAGTGTTTGTATTCTTTCATGGAGCTCACTGAAATGAAAAATGAGGATAGGAATTATGCACGTCCGGCTGAGTGTAGTGTTCAGAGCAGATGAAAAGAAAACACTACTGTACATCAGTCTCACTACCCTTGAAGAGAATAGAATGTAAATGACTGTTTCTTTCTGTGTCATGCGGTTGTGAAAGATTTATTAGTATTGACCACGAACAAAGCACACCTTGAGGGATGATCATTTCTTATATTCGACTCATCTGCTCCTTTCAGTATGGTATGGCTGTATGGGATATTATAGCACTGAATATATACAAAACACACCATGAAGGATAATCACCTCTTATAATCTCATTCGTCTACTTGTTTCAGTGTCGTATAGTGGTGAGGGATATTGCATTGTACATAATCAAATCACAGTGAGGGATAATCACATCTTATATTCTACTCGTCTGCTGCTGTCAGTGAGAGATAGTGTATTGTACATAAACAAATCACCGTAAAGGATAATCCCCTTCTTATACCATTTAAGGGTGTTACTGGCAATCACTGTTTAGGTGTAGCGGCTGAGGCAGTGTTTCCCCTTCATCACCTGCTCGGAACTTTACACACTTCATGTTTGCCTAGAATTCCACAGGGGAGGGAACGAGGATGAAGGATGACTTGTTATATTCAAGGACAAGGCCACGTAGGAGGCAACACACGACCGGGATGGGATGGGATGGGATGGGAGGGACGTAAGTAAATAATGAAATGGTCAGGGGAGGATAATGACGGTGAGGGAAAGATGAATAATGGAACTAGAAGGAGAAACGAACGGAGAGCACAGTGAAGGGAGTGTGTGTGTGTTTGTGTATGTTTATATTTTGAAATGGATGTGTGTTTGTTTTAATTAAGAGTTGGTTTTTATATTAGTTGCATGACCTTACTGAGGCCCATGCATGTTTTTATCAGAATACACATATAGGGGTACAAACACACACACACATACATACATATAGAAAGACACCTATACACACATAGACACCCATTCATTAACACATTTAAACACATTTATACATTCTCTCTCTCTCTCTCTCTCTCTCTCTCTCTCTCTCTCTCTCTCTCTCTCTCTCTCTCTCTCTCTCTCTCTCTCTCTCTCTCTCTCTCTCTCTCTCTCTCTCTCTCTCTCTCTCTCTCTCTCTCTCTCTCTCACACACACACACACATACACACACACACACACACACATATCACGACTTACAAACAGAGATTCACCTGCCGACACCAAGGGGCCATGAACCAGGCTCCGTCCAACACCACCACTCATGTGAAAGGAAATAAGGGGGTAATACACATTTGGTACATACATACATTGAAGTACCTTGATTCCTCCAAAGTACATCAGGAAACAGGACCAACGAATATGTATAATGGAGTCCTGTTGCTTGGAATAGTTTGAAGGAATCAGTTACTCCATACATACCACCAACAAACAACCCCCTTTTATTTGTACAAGCGAGGGTTCAATAATAAAGTTTAGTCGCTTTGGTGAAATAATCTGTTGTGGAGGAAATATTAGAGTGTTACAGCATGCTTCAAACGTGGCCACGAAACAGATGGGTATATTGTAGTACAAGTGGGCCACCTGTTTTGTAGAGTTAATTGGAGGAATCAGTAGCCCTCCATTTTTTTTTTTTTTTTTTTTTAATTGACAAGAGATGGTTCACTTAATTAAGGGGGTGCGGGAATAAGGGGACAGGCTTAGGGGGGGTTGGGGGTTAGTGGTTTAAGGGGTGTGTAGGAGTAGTGGGACAGGCTTGGGTTGGGTTAGGGGGGTGCGTGAATAGGGGACAGGCTTTCTACCCACCCCAAGCCTTTCCCCCTATTCCTGCACCCTCCAAACCCCCCCCCCACCCCCAATCCTGTCCCCTATTCCGGCACCCCATTAAGGGACCCTGTGTTGTACTGTAGTCAGAAAACTTGAGGTAAATGAGTCCTTCATTTATTGCCACGAAACACACACACCTATAATATGGAAGGGACTTGTTTCGTGGCATAGTCAGGAGGAATCAGAAGCCTCCAATTTTCATACACGATCACAGGATCCTTAATTAAGAGGATGGGTATAGTTTTGGTATTTTTGGAGATAATGATTCCTCCAAAATAATACAAGCAACAAAACAGGCTACTTGATGTATATATTTATAGTTGATCTTCTCTGTTTCCAAGTATTTTTTTGAGGAACCGCAAGACTCCAATGTATCCAAAATATAATTACGTCTTTAATTAACATCGTAGGCAAGAAAGGTTAAGGGGGCGCGGGAATAGGGGGACAAGCTGGGGTGAGGGGGGTTTAGGGGTGTGTGGGAGTAGGGGACAGGCTTGGGGGGTGCGGTAATAGAGGGACAGGCTTGGGGGTGGTGGGGGGGGGTTAGAGGGGTGCTGATATGAAGTTGTAGGTCAGGATTATCTTGTATATTTTCCTTCTGTTTCTTTCTTGTTATTTTCTTTATCTCAACATTATCGCTTGATTATCGTGTTTCTCTTTCATTTTTTCTATTCCTTATTCGTTTATTTTTTTTTTTTCATATCTCTCTCGTCCTTTATCTAATTCTGCCTCTCTCTCTCTCTCTCTCTCTCTCTCTCTCTCTCTCTCTCTCTCTCTCTCTCTCTCTCTCTCTCTCTCTCTCTCTCTCTCTCTCTCTCTCTCTCTCTCTGGGCCTGTTTGAGTACGCAGATATTTATGTATAAGGACAGCCACCTTGCTTGTCCTCTTCCTGACCTTGCCTGAGACTGACCTAGCTCACCTTGGTTTCACCTTGTCTCTCCCTCCCTGCTCTCTCTCTCTCTCTCTCTCTCTCTCTCTCTCTCTCTCTCTCTCTCTCTCTCTTCCTCCTTTGCGGCCTAGTAACCCTACTAGGCATGGTTTAGCGCCTTATTAGGTAATTTTTTTCGCGCCACATTAGGTATTGTTTCTCGCCAAAATTGGGATTATGTGAAATTTTGCAAAAAAGCACACCGACAACCTTCCTGCCTCCTTTCCTTCCTTTACGTGGATTTTGGGAGGAAGAATAAACTGACTTCCCTCCTTCCTTCATTCCTTCCTTCCTTTTCTCTTTCCCTTTCTCTTTCTTTTCTTCCTTCCTTCATTCCTTCCTTCCTTTTCTCTTTCCCTTTCTCCTTCTTTTCTTCCTTCCTTTTCTCTTTCCCTTTCTCCTTCTTTTCTTCCTTCCTTTTCTCTTTCCCTTTCTCCTTCTTTTCTTCCTTCCTTTTCTCTTTCCCTTTCTCCTTCTTTTCTTCCTTCCTTTTCTCTTTCCCTTTCTCCTTCTTTTCTTCCTTCCTTTTCTCTTCCCCTTTCTCCTTCTTTTCTTCCTTCCTTTTCTCTTTCCCTTTCTCCTTCTTTTCTTCCTTCCTTTTCTCTTTCCCTTTCTCCTTCTTTTCTTCCTTCCTTTTCTCTTTCCCTTTCTCCTTCTTTTCTTCCTTCCTTTTCTCTTTCCCTTTCTCCTTCTTTTCTTCCTTCCTTTCCTCCACGTGTAAACAAGAGTGGGTCGTGCTGTCCTCTCACTTGTCCCAAAAATTTATGAAGATCTTACATAAACTCAAGGTCCCTGGGCAAACCAAAGTCCAGATAACAACAACAACAACAACAACAGGACTGGATACTCGCTGACAAAAACGAGTCCTGCATTGTCACAAACCCCTCCTTACATCTCCTTATATTGATGCTACACCTCCCTTCTAATGCTGCATGTGATATTACCTGGAATCACGAAGCCACTTTTCTTTATATTTATGGACAAACCCTTCCTTAGATCACCATTATAATAAATATGTTACCTGCCCTCTAGTGCATGTGACGTTACCTGGAATCACGAAGCCCCTCCTCGTATCTCTTTATATTGACGTTGCATCTCCCTTCCATTAGGCTTTGATGCTCGTGTTGTGGCGCAGACCATGAGAGAAGGAGAGGAAGGGACTGGAATAAAGTAGAGGCTCTGTTACAGGGAAGATGGTGAGGGGACAGGTACAGTGTAGAGGGTCTGTTATTGGGAGCTGATGTATCTCTCATTCTAGTTTCTTTTTCGTTCAGATTTACTTGGGTTCTGTGATTTCCTGAGGTGTGGGATTGGGGTAGGTGGCAGGCACAATGTAGAGGGTCTGTCTAAGGGAGCTGATATTTCTCTCGTACTCGTTTCCTCGTTCAGATATACTTGGGTTCTTTGATTTAATGAGAACGAGTTGTGGGACGGATGGAACCTTAGATTGGAAGATGGAAGAGAGTGTGATCGTGTGCTTCTCACGTCATTCTCCTTTCCCTCTCCAGTTCTCTACTATCTCTCCTCCTGTCCTTTTTCACCTCTTTTATTCTTTTTCTCTCCGATTTTCCTCATCCGATGTGTGTAAGTTCGTTTTGGGGGTCAACAGGACTGGTGCTGATAATATCTCTGTCTTTAGTTCGTTTTGGGGTCATTAGAACTGGCGGCGTTAGTTTCAGTATACGACAACCATCCCTGATAATGCCATCCAAACAGGTTCTTCTGCCCATATGAAGTTCACACTGTTTGCAGTAGAAAAACCGCTAGACAAACAGTTGTATCCTCCACCTGGCCACACCCTGTACCCTCTCTGTCTTGTCCCTCTAAGATCTTCTTCCTCGCTCCCACCTCCTCCTCCTCCTCCTCCTCCTCCTGCATTCTTTTTCCTCCTTCCTACCCTCCCTTTTATAACAACCTCCTTTCCGCACCACCCACTTCCTCCCTCCTCAATATCATCTTACACCCCTTCCTAATATTCTCATTCCCCCTCCCTCCTTCTACACCCTCTTTTTCCCTCTCCTTCTACCCCCCCTTCCCCTCTCCTACACCTTTTCCATTCCTCCTACACCCTCTTCCCATTCTCCTTTACCCTCTTTTCCTTGCCTACACCATCTTCCCCCTTCCTTCTACACCCTCTCCATCCCCTTCCTCCTGCCCCTACACCCTCATTCCCCCCCCCCCCCCACTCATCATACGTAAGCCATTTTCCCTCTTACCATCCACGTCCCTAACCACATCTCGTCCGTCACCTTGAAAACATCATGGGTACTCTTCCCTCACTGTCATTCCTCATAAACTCTCCCTCCAACCCTTACTTCATCTCTTTCCTCCTTCTCTTTTTCCATCCTCACTTCACCTCTTTCCTCCTTCTGTTTCTCCATCCTCACTTCATCTCTTTCCTCCTTCTCTTTCTCAATCCTCACTTCATCTCCTTCCCCATCTCCATACTCACTTCATCTCTTTCCTCCTTCTCTTTCTCCATCCTCACTTCATCTCTTTCCTCCTTCTCTTTCTCCATCCTCACTTCACCTCTTTCCTCCTTCTGTTTCCCCATCCTCACTTCATCTTCTTCTCCATCCTCATTCTCCATTATTTCCCTCCTTTTTTATCTCCAGCCTCATTTCACCTCTTTCCTCCCTCTTCACCTTCACTCTCCATTTCCCTCCTCCTTTATCTCCATCCTCACTGTATCTCCTTCTTCCTTCTCCAACACTCACTTCATCCCTTTTTTTCCTCCTTCTCTCTCTCCATCCTCATTCTAAATCTCCTACTCCATTTACAACTCTTGCTCCATATCGTAATGTATGAGAGAGATTTACAAGTTAGAGAAGCAATAATAACAGTAATATATCAGTAAAACTTATCTATTCTTCAACGGTCCTATCTTTCCTTCTGTTTCCTTGTTGTCTCTCCTCTCTATGTTTCAATTCTTCTTGTTGTTCCTCCTCTTTATCTTTCAATCCCTTCATCCCTTCTGTTCCTTGGTGTTCTCCCTCTCTATCTTTCAATTCTTCAACTGTCCTTTCTTTCCTTTTGTTTCTTTGGTACCCCTCCTCTCTCTCCCTCTATCACCCCTCAGGCCACGGGTTCTTCTAGGCTTAACTCGGTCTTCAATCTTCCTCTTCCATCCCTACGATAAATAATGTTTGGTTGAATATTGGAGAAATATAAGGAAAGTGTGGCCACCTGTTGTTTTGGGTTATATAATGCCTTAGCTCTGACCTTGAAGTGCATGGGAACACACACACACACACGCACACGCACACGCACGCACACAGACACACCCACCCATACTCACACACACAAGCACACACACACACACACACACACACACACACACACATATATATATACTCACACACACAAACACACACACACACACACACACACACACACACACATACTCACACACACAAACACACACACACAAGCACCGTCCTTCACTTATCTAACTATATGGTAAGGAGGACCAAATTATATGTTTTCTTGTCTTCCTTGGTAAGATTCGGTAGCCTACGATTTCAGCCCAAATAACACAACCAACCCCCTGATGACAAAGTATAGGGTAATGGGGGAAGGGGAGGGAATATTATGGCCCCCACACCAAGGTCGACCCACGCCCTAAGGTCTCTCTCGTCAACTCAACTCTCGCCCTTCCCAACCCCACCTCACTTCCCCACGCCCCATTCCACCCTCCTGTTGTACTGTACAGCCACAATCAAATAACCACCAACACTTTCCTTCCATCGTGTATATAAATCAGTATCATACTAAAATATAATCATACAACACTTTATGTCAACTCTCAATCCTCTCAATTACTATTATGAGTTGTTGCAAAATCATACATGTGTTGTTCTTTATTGCCAAGATATTTACTACGATAGATAGGAAAGTGTCGGTGGATATTTGATTGTGGCTGTACTTGCTCCCTCTGCCTCACTTGTGTAGGTACTATCGTCGACATAAGTTTCAATAGACATATGTATAACTCGAGCAATTTGTTGTGTATTGTTTTCATGTTCTCATAATTATGATGTTACTGGTTTGAATAGTAAGTAGCTGCTTGTAGTAAATTAGATGATGGTACTTAATTAACCTATT
>JAWQEG010008372.1:17500-35000 GCA_033782935.1 Petrolisthes cinctipes | reverse complement strand
GGACGAGTCAGGTGAATGACCTCGCCCGACCCCCCCTCTGTCCCCTCCAACCAACATCACTGCACCCCCCCCCTTACCACCATCACCACTGCCCCCTCACCAATAATCTCGTCCGCCCCCCACCACTTCTACCCTCTCTCTTACCTATTCTCTTACCAATTCCCTCCCTCCTCCTCTCCTCTACCCCCCTATCAACACCCCCCCCCCGTCTCCACCCTCCCCCCACCCCCACAATGCCCACCAACCTAACCCCATCCCATTCTACCCCTTCACACCCCACCTCATTCTTCCCAACCACCACACCCCATCTTACCCCATCCCACAACTGCCCATCCCTCCCCACTCCACCCTACGGCACCTTAATTTAACACCCCCTAACCCCACCCTACGAACTTCCTCTCTCTCTCTCTCTCTCTCTCTCTCTCATTATACCCTTTACCACCAATGCCTTCCCCCATCACCGTTCTCTCCATCAAATTAATTAATGGTCGAGTCTTGCGCTTCTACTTTTTCCTTCGCCTACTCAAGTCATTCACGTATAATTATTTCTCTCAGTCTTCCTTTCTTTATGCTACCCTGTGATCGTGTGCGAGACCTGGTGGCTTCTGTTTCCTCCTGACTATGCCAAGTAACAAGCTCCTTCCATATAAGTGGTGTTTCGTGGCAGTATTTGAAGGACTCATTTATCTCCAATTTTTTTACTACATCACAGGGTCCCTTAAGCTGGTATCACACTGGCATATTTTCCTCTGTGGCCAAACTAAGACTTCCTACGTCCTCCAACCCGTTTTATGAAGTGTAGATGACAACGGGGAATCTAGGCGAGGCAAATTTAGCTCTAGATCGGAGGAGGATGGACGGAAAACAGAGGAAATAATATATAAATCCGAGCTCGTAAATTCACCCCACGTACTAAGATGCTGTTGATGCCATTTGAGCTGGTAACATCTATTTGGGGAGGAATCAGAGTAGGTGGAACATAGTAAAGCGACATTATACAATCTCTCAACTACAATGACACCTTCTCCACACAGTGTTACCAGCTCAGACGACATGATAAAAATTTGGGGACGTGGTCGCGAATTTACGAGCTGGAGTACTTGCCAGTGTGATAAACCCTTCCTTATCCTGCCTGGCTCACTCAAAGGCATTCATTGTTTTCTTGCTTTCTTTGAGTGTTTTCTATTGAGTCTTCATTTTCCCCGAGTTTATGTAATGTTTCTTTATCCCTTTCACTTCTGTTATATAATGATCTCTTATTTAACTTCTACTTTGGCTCGGGTTTAATCATTGCTTAGTTTTCGTGTCTCTTATCCTCTTTATAATTAAGCTATTCATTCAAAATTTTCATTCTTTTTTCCTCTTTTTCATCTTGTTCTTCTCATTCTTTTACTTCTTTCATTCTCACACAAGATACTGCTTTAAATATTTATAATAATTCTATTTTTCTGACTCACTATGAAAATTCCATAACTTTCTACACCAAGCATTATCCTTCATTACATTCCTAATTCACTCCAGTCAGTCATAAACTTCACTCCTACTCTTTTTTTGCTTTTCGGGTTGAGTCAGTCATTACATGCATAAAATTGGCAACACCTTTCATTTCCCTCTCAGTTCGTCTTCATACATTTCATGCATTCCTTTCTTGCCCAACAATTTTCTTTGCCTTTTACATTCATATCGTTCAAATTAATTAAGGGAACCTGTGGTGTAGTCAGAAAATAGGAGGTAAATGAGTCCTTCAAATATTGCCACGAAACACCACCTATTTGGAAGGAGCTTGTTTCGTGGCATAGTCAGGAGGAATCAGAAGCCACCAATTCTCATACACGATCACAGGGTCCTTAAAGGGACTGGGTTGTTGATGAATTGTTAGTGAATGAAGTCTCCAACCTTCCATATAGTCTTTCTATTTCAGTCCATTCTCATCTCCATTATTCTCCTCCTCTTCCTCTTAAGGACCCTGTGATCGTGTATGAAAATTGGAGGCTTCTGATTCCTTATAACTATGCCATGAAACGAGCTCCTTCTATATAAGTAGTGTTTCGTGGCAATATTTGAAGGACTCATTTACCTCCAATTTTTTTACTACAACACAGGGTCCCTTAACTCTCTTTTATACGGTCAATGTCAGTTTCGAGTCATTTAACCAAAATCACCCTCATTCATGGCAAGGTCTAGTTAGAACCCGGTACTGCTTTGTAACCATAAAATGAACCCGTACTATGATACACAGTACTGTCCACTCGGATACCATATTAAAGTCTCTAGCCCATCTAAGAGTCGAAGCCCGAGATCTGAAGCAGGCTGTTTCTGGACGACAGCCCACGTAAACCATCACGAGGCTACACACATCTTGAACCAATGGAGGCTTTGGGTGGACTGTCGTCCAGAATCCGCCTGCTTCAGATCTCGGGCTTCGACTCAGGTGGGCTAGAGACTATGGTTTCTGAGTGTACACATCTAAAGAGAAGGAAAATGGTTCACTGGTTCGAAATGGGCCTGAAACACTTTGGCGAGGTCAGTAATGCAAACCTACGAACAAGTGAGTATTCTGAGAGGCTTAATTCATCTGGAGTCCATCAGTGATTCCTTGGCAGTGAGTGAGGCTGGTATCACCCATTTATCTCCGTCCTGTGGCTAATCTAAAGCTTCCTACGTCCTCCAACTTTCTTTTTCTATCTTAAGTGGTGTAGATGACAACGAGGAATCTACGCGAATCAAATAATTTAGCTCTAGATGGGAGAACAATGAAAGGAGGAAATACGTGCCAGAGTGATAGACCAACGAGTGAGTAGCAATGAATGTCGACGTTTGGGAGATTCCTGTGGTCAACTAATGCGTTCTTCCATTCAACACTGACAGGTAAGTACAAAGTGACAGGTGATGTAAACACGGCCCACTGAGCCATGGTGAGGTGAGGTACAGTCGTGGACAAAAGTTTCAGTACACATGTGGATAACTCAAACAAATGGCTGAATAGTAAATGTTTTCACGTTCTCATAATTACGATGTTATTGTTTTGAATTGTGAGTCGGTAGGTGCTTGTAGTAATTTAGAAGATGATGCTGCTTGACCTACTTATTGAAAAGTTTACCAGCTAATGAACAGAGGGAAGCTGTTAAACACAGTACGAGTCACTCCAATGTGCACGATTACTATTGTCCACGACTGTATGTATACGTTTAGCGGACATTCCAGTGTGTTTATATATATATATATATTCCGTATTTAAGTTGCATATTTGTCTTGGATTGCATTACTTTTACCGAAAAATAAAAAATACACACGCACAAGAGATTACAAAAGGGAGCGGGTACATTTTCTTCTGATTAAATTATATATGTGAAGAATAGGAAAACAGTCCCTCCTCCCCAGTTAACTTTACCCATTGTACTATGTGTGTGTGTGTGTGTGTGTGTGTGTGTGTGTACCCTATGACATGCCACAGTGAACTAGTGCGCAGTTGCCACTCTCTCTCTCTCTCTCTCTCTCTCGATTGTAATAATAAAAACAAAAATGTTAACTTCTCTCACACTCTCAGTTGGATTGACGATATACTGTATAAATCCTCGTAGGTTAAGGACCCTGTGATCGTGTATGAAAATTGAAGACTACTAATTCTTCCTGACCATGCCACGAAACAAGCTCCTTCCATATAGGTGGTGTTTCGTGACAATATTTTGAAGGCCTCATTTATCTCCAATTTTCTTATTACAACACAGGGCCCCATAAATACAGTAATTGAGATGAATACTCTACTGGGTGATAGGTAAATAAATATGTTTTTTATTATCGATTGCACGAGCGGTCAATAACCTCTGCAAGATAGTGACGTAGTTGAATGGACTCGTTTTGTTTATTAATTTTTGGGGGTAGAGTATATTTTTGGTATATTGAAGTGCCTTGATTCCTCTAACTAAAGTATGCCGAGAAACGGGACCTGATTAACAAAAGTACTGGTGGCCTGTTGTTGTTCTTTGGGGGAATCAGTTGCTCCAGATTTACCAACACTCTGCGTCCCCTTAATCAAGATCTAGAATCCATATGACCTTCTAGTGTACAGTAGGTTTTTTATAGGTTACAGATAAGTGCTTAGTTGTGTAAATGTTTGGTGTATTTTGTAAGCCAAGGAATTATATGGATGTGTTTTTACAGTACAGTACATTTCCTCCCCAAGAAAATAATAAATGAATTAGCCAATAAGGTTAGAGATTTGACCAGGCTGAGGTTGGTATTATTAAACTTCTTCGAGGGACAAGTGTTTCCTCGCTCAACCAGCATTGCAAAATAATTCGAATTGAGCGACGAAGAGCCTGTTCATCCAAGAAGTCTAGTTAAATAATCCTACCCTGAATAGCCTTATCAGGGGTGAAGCTAACTGTACACTACATTCGGAAACTGATACAACATTCCCATAGCAGTAGAGCAGTAAGTATAAAAACTGGGTGTTCCTCCTACTCGTTAGTTTGAGACGATATCATTGGTCTACCTTATGGGGTGGTGATTGTACAGTAAATTTTTCACCATAATATACATCTTAAGAGTTCAAACACACACACACACACACACACACACACATACTATAAGAACGAGACTCATTCCGCTACATTTAAGCACAAGCGATGGTGCATTTGCAAGTCATTAAAAGATAGTGCAACCCAAAATGGTGCTGTAAGTCTTCTCAGCTCCTTACCTACACGACCACACACTCTCTCTGTCCATTCACATCTCTATCATATCTATCCACTCCTTTGCTCTTCATCTCTAGTCATCCACATCTCATACCATCATCCTCCATCCTCTATGCATTCAAAACCTATCCACTCCTCTTCCCTCTATCCATCCCTTTCCACTCCTCTTTCCTCCATCCCTCCCTGTATAATCCTTTTTCCTCCATCCCTCCCTGTATCATCCTTTTTCCTCCATCCCTCCCTGTATAATCCTTTTTCCTCCATCCCTCCCTGTATCATCCTTTTCCCTTCATCCCTTCCTGTCCACTCTTTTTGTCTCCATCCCTCCCTGTCTATTCCTTTGCCCTCCATCCATCCCTATCCACTCCTCTTCCCTCCATCCCTCCCTGTCTACTCCTTTTCACTCCATTCCTCCCTGTCCAATCCTTTTCCCTCCATCCCTCTCTCTCTCTTTGTCAGTATCTTTCTCCACACATCTTCATTTACTTGTCACTCCATTCTTCTCTATCCAAGTCTTTCTCCCATTATATCAGTCAACTGTCTCTCTCTCTCTCTCTCTCTCTCTCTCTCTCTCTCTCTCTCTCTCTCTCTCTCTCCAAACCTGTGTACCCCCATCCGTATATCTTCCTTCTATCTCTCCATTCCTGTCCATCCATATCTTGCTTCCACTCTTAACTGTTCACCCACATCTTCCCTCCTCTCGCTTATCCGCTCCCTCCCTCCCACCCTCCCCTCCCTTCCCACACTCCCTTTTCCTCCTCTCTCTTTTCAATTCCTTCTTTTCCCCTACCCATCCTATCACTCTCTCATCCCTCCCTCCTTCTTCCCCTACCTATCCTATCACTCTCTCATCCCTCCCTCCTTGTCTCTCCCTCTTCCACTCCCTCTCTTCCCCTACCCATCCTGTCACTCTCTTCTTCCTTCCTTCCCTCCCATCCCTCCTTCTCCTTCCCCCTTCCCTCTTTCTTCCCCTAACCATTCTGTCCCTCTCTCCCTCTTCCTTACATCCCTCAATCCTCCCCTTCTTGTATTTCCCTCTTACACTCCCTCTCTTCCTCTACCCTCCTTCCCCTTCCTCCTTCTTCCTTCCTTCCCTCTTTCTTCCCCTCCTACATCTGTCAGGGTGGTTGGTTGGTTGAGTGGGTGAGTGAGTGGCTGGGGTTGGTCAGTCTGGGCAATACTCGGTGGATCTTCTTCGTGTTGTTTTTTCCCTCATTCAGTAAAAGCCAAGGCCACCTCAACCCTCCTCTCCTCTACACAACCCTCTACATCTCTCCTCTCCTCTCCTCTCATCAACCTTTTACTTTGCTCCTCTCTCCACTTCTCCTTTCTTCACCCCTCCCTACTCCTCTCCTCTCTCCTCCAACTCTCTACTCTTCAACCCTCCACTCCTCTCATCAACATTCTACTTCGCTCCTCTCTCCACTTCTCCTATTTTTCACCCCTCCCTACTCCTCTCCTCACCCCTCAATTTCTCTCCTCTCTTCCCTATTCCTCTCTTCACCCCTTCAGTCCTCTATTATATCCCCGTCAGTAATCCCCCATCTCTCTCTTTATTTAAATGTATCCCCTTCCTCTTCTCTCCTATCTCTCCCCTCTCCTCCCTCTTCCCCCTCCTCCCTCTTCCCTCTCCTCCTTTCTCCCTCTCCTATCCTCCTCCCTCCTCCCCTCCTATCCTTCCCTCCTACCCCCTCCCCTCCTCTTCCCCCCTCCTCCCATTTCTCCCCCCTCCTCCTCTTATCCTTCCCTCCTACCCCCTCCCCTCCTCTTCCCCCCTCCCCCCTCCTCCCTCCTCCTCCCTCCTCCCTTCAGAGTGTATAGGTACCTGTCAGCCCTGAACTTGACTCCCAGGCACCACACCACGCAGCCAAGGTCGGGCCAGTGTGTGTGTGTGTGTGTGTGTGTGTGTGTGTGAAAGAGGAAGGAGAGGAGGGGGGGAGGGTATGTGACAGAGAGAGAGAGAGAGAGAGAGAGAGAGAGAGAGAGAGAGAGAGAGAGAGAGAGAGAGAGAGAGAGAAGGGGGTATGTGTGTGTGAAGGAGAGATAAAAAAATCAACCCTATCCATTTGAACACCTTATAAACGCCATTGTACAGTAGATAATAAAAAAAAGATAGTAAGTAAAAAGGAAAACAATAATAATAATAATAACAAGAATAAGAATGAGGGAAACCGAAATAAAAGACTTCATGAATAATTGGGGCAGTGGAACAGGATGCGTTTTCAGGGATGATAGAAACTTGATGACGAATTTGAATGCAAAGAGAGAGAAAGCCGCATGGTCAGATCGAATGGAGAACAGAGATGGATGAAGAGAAAGTTAGAGACAGAGAGGGAGAGAGAGAGAGAAGATACACACCCACACAGTCAGATAGAGATAATATACAGACAGATAGAGAGAGAAGACACACACACACAGACAGTGATAATATACAGACTGATAGAGAGAGAACACACACACACACAGACAGACAGAGATAATATACAGACAGATAGAGAGAGAACACACACACACACACACACACACACACACACACACACACACAGACAGAGATAATATACAAATAGATAGAGAGAGAACACACACACACACACACACGGCACACACACACAGACACACACACACGACACACACACACACGCAGTCAGACAGAGATAATATACAAACAGATAGAGAGAGAAGATACACAGACCACACAGACTACACTTCTTGGTGAATGTGGAAGGATTGACATTAATGATTTGAGAGGAACTGGTGGTGCTTTCGGCGACTTGGAAGCCTCTGATTATTACTGTGCTCTGAAATGTCCCAGGAAACACATAATTAAAACTGGTTTGATGAGTGGTACTGATAGCTGGAATCCAAAGTGTTCAGGTCAACGATATCATTCTCAATAGTTATTCGTTAATAATAATAATAATAATAATAATAATAATAATAATAATAATAATAATAATAATAATAATGATAATAGTAATAATAATAATAATAATAGTAATAATAATAATAATAATGATAATAATAATAATAATGATAATAATAACAATAATATTTATAATAATAATAATAATATTAATAACAATAACAATAACAATAACAATAAAAATAATAATAATAAAAAATATATAATAATAAAATAATAATGACAATGACAATAATAATAATAATAGTAATAAAAATAATGATAAGATTAATCATGATAATACTACGAAGAAAAATAACATTAGGTATCATATATTAATTTTAATGTATACGGTATATTAATGTTTTATCAATGTTTTTATTCACTAAACATCAGCAGGAATCCAGTTAGCGGTTTGTCTCGATACGCACTAGGCCACTGACCTCTCTTGGCACACACACACACACACACACTAGGGGTCGCTACTTCTTTTCCCCCCTCCCTCCTATACCTGCATCATCCTCCACCCTCCACTCCACTCCACTTCTTCTACCACCGTCTCCACCCACTCCACCCCTCTCTCTCTCTCTCTCTCTCTCTCTCTCTCTCTCTCTCTCTCTCTCTCTCCTCCACCTCTATCCATTCGTCCGCCCTCCACTCCCCTCCTATCTCTCTCCTCCACTCCACCTCTCTCTCTCTCTCTCTCTCTCTCCTTCACCTCCATCCATCCACCCTCCACCCCACCCCTCTCTCTCTCTCTCTTCCACTCCTCCCCCCTCTCTCTCTCTCTCTCTCTTCCACTCCTCCCCTCTCTCTCTCTCCTCCACCTCTATCCATCCATCCGCCCTCCACCCCACCTCACCCCACACCCCCTCCCACTCTCCACCCCCCCAAAAAAAAACAACAACACACACACACACACACAAGACTCATGAACGGGTTTGCCTTGGCGCTCGTGGAGGAAGAATTTCTTAATGTTTTATTGTGTTTTGTTAACCCCCCAAATCTCGTCACTCAGGACTCGTATACATCTCTGAACGGTTTGTATTCACTGAGGCGAAAGAACATATATTATTATCCTCAGTATGATTTTTGTCAATTATTAGCGACCGGGGGACTTAGAACGACTGGATGGACTTAGTAAGGATTGAATGTAATAGTTTTCTCAGTACGATTTTAGCTAATATGAACGACTGAGGGATTTCGTAATGTTCGATCATAATAATTTCCTCAGTATGATTTTAGCCAATTAGAATGAATGACTGAGGGACTTAGTAATGAATGAAACATAATATTTTCCTCAGTACGATTTTACCTACTATGAAAGACCAAGGTAATAGGCAGTAGACATACCCCAGTCGCTTCCCAACCCTTCTATCAGATACCAAAACCACTACAGATTGATTTAAAGTTTCGCTCTGGATTTAAACTTGTATATTATCGCTTCCCCTGACTGAGACGACGGACCACATCTTACATACTGAGTACAACGTTAGCATACATATGAAGCTCTATCAATGCACGAAGCCTTGTATATCAATGAGAACCGAGTCTATTGGGTCGTGTCTATTTTAGCATAATTTACACTCGACGTATACGCTCTGTGTTGTCGGCAGAGTGAAGGGGTATGTTGGAACAGAGTTGGTAATATGTTTTGTAGTTCTTGAAGCCTCTGTGTAACGTGTAATAACGTAGATTATGTTTGTATGAGGGGAAACCATTTAACTTCCTTCATCCTGCCTCTCTGTATATAACTTGTGTAACCTGTAACCATATAGACTGTTTTTAAGGTGAGGGGAAAATAATAAGTACCATAAATGGATGTAAATGAGCTTAACATCACACTCAAAGACAGAGGTCGTGTGTAGATAACTAGTGATACTATCTGGTACATAATGAATCGTCCTAATTTGGTATATAGCTGTGGCCGAGGTAGGTTTAATGTAGTGTCGGTTGTAAGTAATTATCGGACAGGGAGACGATACGATGTAGTTTTACACAGTACACATGCATTATTAACTAATACCTATACTATCTGCATGCTTAAGGGGAATGTCTGTAGTTGGTGAATTGAAGGAATATTGATTTCTCCACAGTGTATTTAAAAACAGACACCATTCCATGTTGCTATATAGTAGGAAAAGTAGGGGATCTGTTTCGTGGCATAGTTTGGAGGAGTTAGTAGCCCTCCAGTTCACCAATAAGAGAAACTCCCCTTAAAATGTGCAGACTAACAGGCGAAAGGGTAGAACGTATATCCTACTTAGACTGGACAGGGTATAGGGTCAGAGCAGGTACAGGAAACCAAGCGAGAGGCAGCAGCTAGGAAGGAGTAAGGTGGGTGACCTCAACGCTGCTCCAAATACCAAACCAAACCACCCCAGCATGGTACTTCCTCCACGTTTACCACAGAGCCTACCACTGTCACATCATCACCTTACACCACCACTACTGTATATACTATCATACTATCACACTACAGTCCAGTCAAACCACCATCACCACCACAATCACCTCATACCACTACAGTCCCACCAAACCACCATCACCACAATCAGCTCATCATCACCTCACACACCACTACAGTCACATCATCACCTCACACTACCACTACTGTATAATTACTACCACACCCTCAGCCACGTACAACTATGATTATTTTTCTTTCTGCTTAGTCTGTTGAAAATGTACAAGCTCACTCCATTTAATTTCTTGACTTTTTGTGGTTGGTAAATGTAATGCAATGGAAAACAATTTACAACAAAATGGACACAACTAAATGACACAACTATAAATTTATCTGTAAATTACGAATACTGGAATGTAAGTGAAAAATGTATCTAAGGTCACACGACTTAGAAGAGACTCGTTGCATTTTCTCCAGGATTAGAAACTGCACTATAGATATTCGGCCAGTATTTCCTCTACCATACCACACCCTAGTCGCTTCCCATCCCCCCTATAAGATACCAAAACCACTACAGATTGATTTAAAGTTTCACACACACACACACACACACACACACACACACACACACACACACACACACACACTGCACCCCCCCCCCCACACATTGCCCCCCCACACACACATTGCCCTCCCCACACACACATTGCCCCCCCCCACACATTGCCCCCCCCCACACACACATTGCCCCCACACACACTGCCCCCCCACACGCACACTGCCCCCCCCACACACACACTGCCCCCCCCCCACACACACTGCCCCCCCCCCCACACACACACACTGCCCTCCCCCCCACACACACACTGCCCTCCCCCACACACACACACTGCCCTCCCCCCCCCACACACACACTGCCCCCCCCCACACACACACACTGCCCCCCCCAACACACACACACTGCCCCCCCCCCACACACACACTGCAACATACCAACCTTACCCTCCATACCTACACCTTTCCTTCCATTAGTGCCCCATACCTTCCAAGCCACCAAGCGTATATAAGTAATCCCTCTTAGTTCCGTCTTCCATCCTCTCTCTATTTTTTTCCCCTATCGTCTGAAGGGGATAGATAGATAGTATACTTTTGGTACAATGGAGCGCCTTGATTCCTCCAAAGTATGCCAGGAAACAGGACCAGAATAACAAAAATAATGGTGGTCTGTTGCTTTGAATAGTTTGGAGGAATAGTTAGCTCCATATTTACCAACTCTTAATCATGCTCAGTGTTGTCTAGTGGTCTCCCTGTAAACATTGCACTCCACAATTATTTTTAAGGGGATGTAGTGGAGTGTTGGTAATTCTGGAGCAAGTAATTCCTTTATATTTCTCCAAGCAACAGGCTGCCATTACTTTTGTTAACCTGGTCCTGTTTCCTGACATATTTTGGAGGAATCAATGAGCTCCAGTGTACCAACAGAAGTATAACACCCCCTTAATCTTGCTACCTAAGTTTTTGGCTTAAGGGGAGATTCTCTTGTTGGTAAATTGGAAGGCTACTGGTTCCTCCTAACTATACCAAAAATTCGAAGCCCTCAATGCTACCAAAAATAGGGAATCTGTTTCATAGCATAGTTTGGAGGAATCAGAGACCTTCCAATTCACCAACCAAAGAAGCTCTCCTTAATCGGTAATTGTAATGAAATGCAACTCAAATTACACTAAATATTTACACGGCTGGGAACACAATTACAACACTGGAAGTTAAGAGAAAACATGTATCTAAGTGACTGTTACCTTGTCTTAATGTACAGTACAATGTTAGTAAGTACTTGATCCTAGTGTGTTTTAGAAGGCCTGGTAAAGTTTCAGAATGTTACCGTTTAATGTCACAGCAAAGTTTGATATTCATAGCTGATGATAATGATGACACCAAATGTGGATGAGTCTTAGCAAACCATCCAATGCAGTGCAAGTACAGTAGTCCCTCAGTT
Source organism: Petrolisthes cinctipes (assembly GCA_033782935.1). Lineage (NCBI taxonomy): Eukaryota > Metazoa > Arthropoda > Malacostraca > Decapoda > Porcellanidae > Petrolisthes > Petrolisthes cinctipes. Next base: position 22,998 of record JAWQEG010008372.1, on the reverse strand, counting down.
ACAGTCCCATTCCTGTTTCTAATGCACTTGCGAGAGAGAATTCGTGTTGGCTTATTGCAGAGGCATAAACAAACTGCCTTAGCAAACCATCCAATGCAGTGCAAGAACAGTAGTCCCTCAGTTACAGTCGCATTCCTGTTCCTAATGCACGTGCGAGAGAGAATTCGTGTTGGCTTAGTGCAGAGGAATAAGCAAACAGCCAACCAAGCTCTCTGACGTGAGGTATAAAAATATAAACGAACGTAAAATGCTTCCAGGGTTAGGTTTGCATTATTATTTTAAAACAAAAATGCATGTCCATTATATTCTTCATCCACAGCTATATTTCTTACACACACACACACACACACACACACACACACACACACACACATATATTAAAAAAAACTCTCTCCTCCTCCTCCTCCTCCTCCTCCTCCTCCACTTCCTCTCGCCACTCCCTCACCACCTTGCCTGTCCAGTTACTTTCCTTCCCACCGTTTCACTCCAGTCCTTCTTCTTCCTCTTCCTCCTCCTCCTCCTCCTCCTCCTCCCACTTAAGTCACCGCTCGAAAAAGCCTGCATTTAAGACAACGCTTTAATATTATCGACGGAAGAATTCTTTGCACATACTCAATATAATTATGTCTCCCATATTTGCAAAGTACACGAACTTCATAAATTATATAACATGATGTGCGTCTTTGTTATGAATAATTATGATAATGAATTCAACATCTAACACTCATCTGACTTTGAGATTAATGGTGTAGGTGTTTGTTCTAAGAGGGACAACCTTTCTCTAAGAGGGACGAGTTTATTCTATGAGAAATGAGTATATATATATCCAAGACTAATTTGTATATACTAGGAGCGACCAATTATATCAGGGAGAGAATAATTTGTTCTTAGAGGAAATTTCTTTATCTAGGAGTGAGAGGTTATGTCTGTTAGTGAAGTGTTTATTCTAAAAGTGAAAAATATATTGTCATGGAAGAGACTCTTTTATTCTAACAAGGGGATATTATATATTTTCGAGGGTAGACGTGAGTGAGGTTACGAATGACAGGAGTGGCTTGAGATGATGGCAGTAATGACAGTGTATGGTGTGTGGATGATGATACAACACTGGAATGACAGAGGTGGTAATAATACATGATATACGATCAGGGCGACCTCTCTGAAGGACGGAGGACAGGTGGAAGGAAGGGATAGGTAGAGATAGTTGAGTATTATTTTATACAGTATATTTACCTGTTGAAATTCTTTATTCTTTGTACTACATTAGAATAGCTGAATTTATTATGGTTATCTCATTTGTTATTCTCCGTTTCTTGGCCTTCCTTCAAAAGCTGGCTAAGTTAGTAAATAGTATTACATAAGCCTTTTATCTATCTCGTTTTATTGAGTGATTTGACCTTGGCTGTTCCACGTTAAGTATATCTGAACTACTTGTGCTGCAAAGGTAACAGCACGAATGCATACTTATGAAGAGAAAAGGAGGAAAATTTCACATACTAGAAAGGTAAGTTTTCTTTTCTGTTTATGAGATAGAGAATGACTGGGAAAGAGAGCGAGAGAGCGAGAGAGAGACTGGTTGAGAAAGAAGCAAAAAGTGGGGTAGGACAGACGGAAAGAGAGAGAGAGAGGGAGAAAGGAGAAAGACTGAATGAGAAAGAAGCAGAGACCTAGAGGCGGCGGCAGGCTGTCTACCAGACCGTGCCGAGGTGAAACCCTGACCTCTGTTTGTAATAGTGAAAAAAAGAAGGGGAAGCTTGATACAGTAACTGGATACCCTAAGAAGAGTGTTGATATTACACACACACACACACACATACACACACACACACACACATACACACCACATACACATCGAAGAAAGAGAGAGGTAGTATTTAAACTCCCTCAGATCTTTGACACACACACTCACAGAGAGAGAGAGAGAGAGAGAGAGAGAGAGAGAGAGAGAGAGAGAGAGAGAGAGAGAGAGAGAGAAAGGCGGCAGGCAGTCTACCAGGTGTAAAGGTGAAAACAGTGACCTTGCTGATACAAACATGGAGGCGTAGAGTAGTGGTATTCTTTTGGTACATTGGAGGCCTTGATTCCTCCAAAGTATGCCAGGAAACAGAACCAAATTAACAACAATAATGGTGGCCTGTTGCTTGGAATAGTTTGGAGGAATCAGTTGCTCCAGATTGGCTTATAACACTACATTATATACTTCCTCCTTTAAGTGGGACACCTCCTTCCTTCGTCTACAACCTACGAGTTTTATTTACTTCGTTTGTCGGTATACTCTCAGTCTTTTCTGTCCACTTCCCCATTATTAGAGGAAACGGGAACTTTAAATATTCTCTCTTCTACTTTTTCGAATGTAAGAGATAACAGAAACTTACAATCTTCTCTCTCTAACTTCCTAATGAAAGAGATAACAGGAAATTCCAATCTTCTCTCTCCTACTTTTCTGAATGTAAGAGATAACAGGAACTTTCAATATTCTCTCTCCTACTTCCTAATGAAAGAGATAACAGGCACTTTCAATATTCTCTCTACTACTTCCTAATATAAGAGATAACAGAAAATTTCAATCTTCTCTCTCGAAATTCCGAAATCAAGACCTAACAGGAGCCTCCAATCTTTTCTCTCCACCTTCCTATATAATGCAAGAGGTAAAAGGTATATAGTTTCTCAGTCTATCATAATATGCATAACTGGTCGACTCTGGAACTCTCTCTCTCCCTTCATCCATCTTTCTTCTTTACCACGACATGTGCTTGCTTCTTCGTACATCTTTCCTCTCATTACTACAACTTGTGCCTTTTCAAACCTGTGCATTATAAACATCTCGGACTTAAGGGGGAAATTTTGTGTTGGTAAATCTGGAGCAATTGAATCCTCCAAACTATTCCAAGCAACAGAACACCATTATTTTTGCTCTTCTGGTTCTGTTTCCTAGCATACTTTGGAGGAATCAAGGCACTCCAATGTACCAAAAAAGAATTACCCCCTTAAGAAATTGGACATTATTCTGGACCTTTATTACTCATTATAAATATATCAAAGATGAGGACATTTAATTGGGCTTTTTTATTCAGGCAACACCATCATCAATGAAAAAAACAAAAAAACACACACATTCACACACCAAAACACATACGCACACACCAAAGCATACATACATACATACATGCATACATACATATTGATAAAGACATATTTGACCTTCTATGACCTTCGTTTGAGGGGGGGGGGTTACTAGAGAGTGGGTGTGTTCGTGTGTCAGTGTTGATTTGTTTAAAGTCCATTAGTTGTGTGTGTCCGTGTGTGTTTTAATAAGAGAGAGAGAGAGAGAGAGAGAGAGAGAGAGAGAGAGAGAGAGAGAGAGATTATAAGGGTCAGGGGAGTAGGCCACATTTCTCTAGACATCTTCAGTTGTTCAGGTAAAGAGGAGGAGTAGGAGGAGGAGCTACTCGTAAACAATGATGAAGAGAAGAGGGAGGAGGAGGAGGAAGTGATGGGGGGGGGGGGAAGGAGGAGAAGGAAGGAGGTGACGCAAAAGAACATTGAGAAAGAGAAGTATATAAAGGAAACAGGAAGGAGAGAAGAGTTAGCATGAGGAGAAAGAGGAGGAGGAGGAGGAGGATGAGATAACAGGAAAACTGAGACTCACAAATAGAGAAGGAAAAATAATATTAACGCTGCATCATTCAGGAGTCTTTGTTTATATACTCCTTTTATTTGTTTATTTCCTCGTATATACATTACTGAATTGAATTGTATCCTATTTGGCTATTTGTATATTTTCTTGCACCATTTTAGCACCAAAGACACAGGTAGTATTTTTTAATTGAATTGTTTATTATGGTTCAGTGTCGCGCCACATCAAGTTATCAAAACCCTCAGTTACTCATCCATCCCAATATTACGAAAATCAACGAAATAGAAGTAGTTAAGGATGAAAATTTTTAATGTACAGTACTATTGGCCACAAAAATTCGTACACAAGCTGTCTGTTCTTTCGATGGATCATAACCTATAGTAAATGTAAGACTACGTAACTGCAATACAACATTAGCCTTACAGTAGGTTTGTTGTATGGCAATCACAGAGTCACTTGGTAGACCATTCATTGCAGTTTACTTTCAGAATAATGACCTCTCTTTCCATATAGCCTGCATAATAATGACCTCTCTTTCCATATAACCTGCATAATAATGACCTCTCTTTCCATATAGCCTGCATAATAATGACCTCTCTTTCCATATAACCTGCATAATAATGACCTCTCTTTCCATATAGCCTGCATAATAATGACCTCTCTTTCCATATAACCTGCATAATAATGACCTCTCTTTCCATATAGCCTGCATAATAATGACCTCTCTTTCCATATAACCTGCATAATAATGACCTCTCTTTCCATATAGCCTGCATAATAATGACCTCTCTTTCCATATAACCTGCATAATAATGACCTCTCTTTCCATATAGCCTGCATAATAATGACTCTCTCTTTCCCTATAGACTGCATGTGGCCAACCTTACATCAAAGCAAACAACCTATAGGCCTACTCGCATTTTTTTTCTAACCTGATTTAAATGTACCCAGTCCTTCACTTAATTTCTTTACTTATTTGGTACTTGTAATGCCAGTCAGGACAAGTTAGGTAATTCATTTGCACAACTAGTTACGTATTTGCAGCTTACTGGATATGTATTGCAATGTGTGCGAAACGTGTATATGAAGTCAGAGTTGTTACTTGGAAGGGAATCGGTGCATTTTCGTCAGGATAAGAAAGGAGAGAGAGAGAGAGAGAGAGAGAGAGAGAGAGAGAGAGAGAGAGAGAGAGAGAGAGAGAGAGAGAGAGAGAGAGAGAGAGAGAGAGAGAGAGAGAGAGAGAGAGAGAGAGAGAGAGAGAGAGAGACAGACTGAGACTATAATCTGTGCTACTGTAGTTCTTAGTAGAATCTTGCATAAATAGGTATTCTTCAAACCAACCACGACATTCCACCTGATGGTAATGTTTTCGATGTCTAAAAGTATGACGAGTGCTTACATAATACTGCCCCATATTCCATCAGGCTCACCCAGTTCATTTTACTTCCCCATATTTTATCCAGTTCACCCATTTTATCATACGGGCCCATTTTTTCCCTCAGCCTCACCCATGATTAAATAACACTGCCCCATTTTTCATCAAACACATTCGGTTTTTATCTTGAATGTGTGTTGGTATGACGAATGATTAATTAAGGGGGTAGTACAATGTTGGTAAATCTGGAGTAACTCATTCATCCAAAGTATTCCAAGCAACAGGACTCCATTATTTATCTTAATCTGGTCCTGTTTCCTGCATGACATACTTTGGAGGAATCAAGGCACTCCAATCTATCAAATCTATACTGTCCCCTTAATTAAATAACACTGCCCCCCATTGACCATCCAACTCACCCAGTCAATCATTGGGTCCCATTTATTCCTTCAGTGTCACCCACCTTGTGTTTGGAGTAGGGCAGCG
>JAWQEG010008372.1:0-12500 GCA_033782935.1 Petrolisthes cinctipes | reverse complement strand
CAGAACCCTTCAGTATTTCTAATAGGGAATCTGTTGCCCGGAGTAGTTTGGAAGATTCATAGATCTCCAGTTTACCATTACGAGTTTTTCCCTCAAGGAGCTTCGAACTTGCTCTGTTTTATCTTTGTATAAGTGTTGCAACTGTGTCTCTGCAACGGGAACTACACACAAGGGGGCGTTTACCTACCTGCTTCTGATATACAAGAGTTGCTGAGATTACAAAATGTGAAAAAAATGCTGCACTAACTAATCACTCAATCAGTTTTCTCTTAACCTGAGTTTGGGAATCAAGAAAATTATCCCTGGGAAACAAATGCAAATAGAGAAGATTGTGTGTGTGTGTGTGTGTGTGTGTGTGTGTGTTGTGTGTGTGTGTGTGTGTGTGTGTTAATCTGTGTGTGTGTGTGTGTGGCTTAGTGAGTGTCTTAGTGTGTGTGTGTGTGTGTGTGTGTGTGTGGTGGTCATATGGCACAAAAAGTTGCCACTGAGGTTGAGTCTTAAAAATCCTGTTGCCTTCATCAGTTACCTCGCTCTATGCATAAAAAATTCTACCGTCTTATCCGGGAATCTTTGCACAACACTTGCAGCCCAATATTTGTAAGAATCATCAGTTACCTCGCTCTATGCATAAAAAATTCTACCGTCTTATCCGGGAATCTTTGCACAACACTTGCAGCCCAATATTTGTAAGAACATATTGGGGCATAGTTTAGGCAGCAGCTTAAGGGACCCCGTGATGTAGTCAGAAAATTGGAGGTTAGTGAGTCCTTCAAACATTGCCACGAAACAAGAACACCTATATACTGAAGGATCTTATTTCGTGGCATAGTCAGGAGGAACCAGAAGCCATGCACCAAGTCTCATACACGTTCACAGGGTCCTTAACTCCTCATACATAGCTTGTTAAGAATCCAAAGTGTACCACAAACAAATACTTACTCGACTATTAAGGAAATTTCTCTGTTGCCTGGTATAGTTTGGAGAATCAGTGGTCCTCCAATTCCCCCACAACAGGCTGGTTCCTTTATTAATGCAGGCTGAGGCTATTCGGTAATAAACTAGATATTTTATTTATTTTATTATTCACAGGCACTTTGAATATTTTAGTGAGGATGGAAAACTCTATTATCCTCACATACTGAACCTAAATATTGTTAAGTGGAGATTCTCTTTTAGGCGAATTGGTAGGTCTCTGATTCGTCCAAACTATGCCACGAAACAGATCCCCTATTAGTACCATTGAGGGCATCTGTTTTCTGGTATAGTTAGGAGGAATCAGTAGCCTTCCAATTCACTAACAAGATTATCTCCCTTTAATTAAGTCTTTTATTATGAATACATCCTCGTTGCTTGTTTTCTGAAGTTGGGAACAAAATTTACAAGACCTTCGTTATGATCTATCCTCCTTATAAAAGTACCACTAGCAATACACATCTATAATTTAACTAATTTCACAGCTATATAAAGTTAGAATCTATCAGTAATACACGTTATTAGTTATGTTTATCATGTTAGGACTGATGAATGCAGTAGTGGAGTTAAGTTATTTTTATTTGAAGAACAGGTAAATATATTATAATAGAATAAGGAATAGAGAGTTAACCGAACCCTCCAAACTAATCCAAGAGACAAGACACTTTTAATTTGAGTGACTTGGTCTGTTTCATATCAGAGTTTGGAGGAATCGGTAAACTCCAATACAGTGCAGTTGCGGTCAAGAATTCTTATCACTCCTAGGATTCAACTCTATTAAGTGGGTAGTATAGTGTTGGTGAATCTGGAGCATCTGGTTCCTCCAAACTATTCCAAGCAACAGTGCCATCATTACTTTTGCTAATCTGGTCCTGTTTCCTTGACATACTTTAGAGGAATCAAGGCCCTCAAATGTACCAAAAGTGTATTATAATCCCCAGTAAGTAAATCTAAAAGTATTATGATTCATGATGCTAAGATTTATTATATCATTTGGGTCTGGTGCATTTTTAAGAGACTTGGGTAAAACCTTTGATAATAACAACACTTTAACAGATAGTAAATAAATACAGTACTGTGTATTCAATATTATACAGTATAGCTAAAACCCACATATCAGGAAAAAAAGATTAATATTAACCTATTTCAATTAAGGTCAGAGATTGCAGATCTAATAATAATAATATCTGTGTGGCTTGTGAGTTTAGGTACTACACACACACACACACACACAGTAAAGTATAGCCACACCTCCTGCATCGTACACTGAGGGTCAATATTTATGTCCTGATCCGAGACACAGTGATTCGGGATGCGAGGTTGGTTGTGTCTCTAATCAAGACAGAATTATCTCCCCCCTTTCCCTCCCTCCCCCAGTGTGCAGTATAAAGCGTTTGAGAACAGCGTTCCTCACATTGATATCCCTGCGTTCAGTATATGTCACTCATCGACCATTTGTTAACAATATAGGATTTTGTATGTGTGTATAGTCGTGGTGAATAATGATCATCCATATATGGGTAACAAAAAAAAATAAAAAAAAAATTGTTGTCTAATGTTTTCACGTTCTCATAATTATGATGTTATTGTTTTGAATAGTGAGTATCTGATTGAAGTAAATGAGAAAATGCTGCTCAGCCTATTTATTGGTAAGTTTACCAGCAAACGAACAGAGGGAAACTATAAAAGCCCCAATTTGAATGATTATTATTGACCAGGACTGTACATAAAGGTGAATGTTCTACTCAGTGCTTGAAGATCCCATCAAACATGTAGGACCTCAAGCTCTTATTAGCGTCCTCTTCCACTGGAGTTAGCTGTGGTTGGTGTGGGTGAAGGTCGTCGTTGATTGTGTACGGGGGTGTTTTGCTCTCAGGTCCGGGGGCATTGAGAAGGGTCAGGAGTTTGCTCATCTCTGGGGAGGGGTAATTCTTTCCTTACTATTTATCTCCGTGGGAGGGAACTGGTTTTAATTTTTAAGTCTTGCCCCAAAATTCATATTATTGGGGGTCAATAAGCTTTAGTTACTTCTCATATCTTTTATGATTTCTAAATGCTCTTATTGGTTTGTCACACTATAGAAAATAGTGGTTGAATCTGAATGTCTTCCCCTGAATGCAAAAAGCGATCAAATGAGACACGAGAATATCAAGTTCTTAAAATAGAAATAAGTGGCTTCGATTTTAAATACACTTACCCTTAGCATTCTTCATATAGAGGAGATCAGCTAGCATCTTGCCTGCAACTTGCTCTGATGGAGGTGTATATTGCAGTGGTAATCCTGTTCGCTGTGATTCCTTGTGCTGTGATTCCTTTTGCTGCTGCTGCTGCTGTTGTTGTTGTTTTCGTGGCTGGTAGCGGCCGAGAGCGTACTTGCAAGAGTTGATGATGAGGAACAGCAGTAACTCAACAATCTCAGCGATTAAGATGAGAGATATACCCAGGTAGATGGAGAGTGTTCCGCCCAGGTTGGTGATTAAGTCGAAGGGTGTCTGTTTGGAGTCACGTGTAAATTAATTGCGAAGAGAGTCATTATATAAGTCGTTGTATTTTCATAGTTATATCCACTTAGTAACTTGTCCACAACACATTACGAACAGAATATTATCCATAGCACACTACACACACACACACACACACACACACACACACACACACACACACACACACACACACACACACACACACACACACACTACCCACACACACACTACCCACAACATAATCACCCATCTCATGACACGCTACCCACAACAAATCACACAATACCCACAAATACATTACACAGTGCCCACAACATAATCACACAGAAAATTACACACTACCCATAACACATACATCACCCATAACACCTACTACACATTACCCACAACACATCACTCACAACGCATCAGTATCAATACATCACCAACAATGTGATGTAATATAATGACACATCCCATTACCCATTAATTACATCACATCACCGACAACACATTACCCATTACCCCCAACACAACACCCACAACACATTTAACACTAACCACAACACCCACAACACATTAAATACTAACCACAACACAACATTCACAACACATTGCACATTACCCACGACACATCACACACAACACAACACCCACAACACAATTAACAACACATCCCATTACACATCACATTACCCACAACACAATTAATAACACATCCTATTACACATCACATTACCCACAACACATTTAACAACATATCACATTACCCACAACACAATTAACAACACATCACACATCACACAACACCCACAACACAAATAATAACACATCCCATTAAACACAACAACACTCACGCTGTATATCTCCTTCTGAATGATGCTCTCTGTGACAAGGGTACTGAAGGAGACCCGGAAGTGTAGGAGGTCATCATCAACACTCTCTGGTGGCTTATAATCCGCATGTACCTGGTTCTGTTGTAGTGGTTACATAGTGTTGTGGTCTTATTATTATTATTATTTTGGTTGTTGTTGTTGTTGTTGTGGTGTTACTATTATTATTGTTATTTTGCTTGTTGTTGTTGTTGTTGTGTTATTATTATTATTGTTATTATTATTATTATTATTATTATTATTATTATTATTATTATTATTATTATTATTATTATTATTATTATTATTATTATTATTATTATTATTATTATTATTATTATTATTATTATTATTATTATTACTGTTCTTATTGTTACTATTAATATTGTTCTTATTGTTATTATTAATATTATTATTATTATTGATGTTGATGTTGTTGTTTTAATTGTTGCTATTATTATTATTATTATGTTATTATAAAGACTGGATATAGTATGGTGCGTGAAGAGTGGAGACAGACCTTGATATTTTCAGGTGGCCAGGCTGTTGTGGTGCTGGTGACGGGGTATTCGGCGTCACTGGCAGAGGAGAGAAAAGGAAATTGAAGTTAAAGAGAAGGAGAAGATACTGTGTGCGAATTGGAGGAGGCTGGCTATTCACTCACTCACTCCTCTTAGGGGGGTGCGGGAATAGGGGGACAGGTTTGGAGGGGGGTCGGGGGGTTTTTGGGGGGCGCGGGAGTAGGGGGACAGGATTGGGGGAGATTAGGGGGGTGGGGGAATATAGGACAGGCTTTCTACCCATACCAAGCCTGTCCCCCTATTTCCGCACCCCCCCAGTCCTCCCCCAAGCCTGTCCCCTACTCCCGCACCCCCTTAAGGTGGAAGTGCAGTGTTGGTAAATCCAGAGCAACCTTTAGATTTCCTTCAAACTATTCCAAGCAACAGAGCACCATTATTTTTGTTCATTTGGTCCTGTTTCCTGGCATGCTTTGAAGGAACCAAGACACTCTAATAAGTAATAATGTACTATAAATATTACTATCCCCTTAATTAAGATGTATTTCGTAACGATTTGATGCTGCAGGTTCCTTCAAACTACTCCACGAAACACTTTGTTAGTATACGTGCTGTTTCGTGGCAGGGAGTGGAGATTTAGTAGCCTTTAATTCGCCATCATAGATCATCTCTTCCTTAGCAGACACGTTCAGTAATTTTATCCACTGTAAAATAGGCATTAATGTAAAATCACACAAACACACACATACACACACATTCATACTGTACACACACACACACACACACACACACACACACACAGAGAGGATGGTGACTTACTTGCATGCCAGATTACACACACACACACACACAGAGCTTGGTGACTTACTTGCATGCCAGATTACACACACACACACACACACACACACACACACACACACACACACACACACACACACACACACACAGAGCTTGGTGACTTACTTGCATGCCAGGTTACAGCCACAGTTGGCCTTGGTTGGGTCGTGTGCATAATAGGTTGTCTCATTGATGCACTTGAAGTCTATACCTGATTGGAAAGGGGAAGGGAGGTATTAAAGAGCCTTGAGAAACCCTGTGATGTAGTCAGAAATTTGGAGGTAAATGAGTCCTTCAAATGAGTCCTTCAAATATTGCCACGAAACACACACACCTATATGGAAGGAGCTTGTTTCGTGGCATAGTCGGGAGGAAACAGAAGCCTCCAATTACCATCCACGATTCCTCCTAACTATGCCAGGAAACAGACGCCCTCAATAGTACTAATAGGGGATCTGTGTCGTGGCATAGTTAGGAGGAATCAGTAGCCTTCAAATTTACCAAATAAGAGAATCTCCCATTAATTAAGGACCCTGTGATCGTGGATGGGAATTGGAGGCTTCTGTTTCCTCCCGACTATGCCACGAAACACGCTCCTTCCATATATTGTAGGTGTATGTGTTTCTTGGTAATATTTGAAGGACTCATTTACCACCAATTTTCTGACTATATCACAGGGTTCCATAAGGGGAGATTCTCTTGTTGGTGAATTGGAAGAAATATATGATCTTTCCAAACTATTCCACGAAACATAATTATCCCCATTCAATACCATTAAGGGGGAAGTTTTGTGTTGGTAATTCTGGAGCAACTGAATCCTCCAAACTTATTCCAAACAACAGAACATCATTATTTTTGCTCTTCTGGTCCTGTTTCCTGGTATACTTTGGAGGAATCAAGGTACTCCAATGTAACAAGAAAGAATTACCACCTCAAGGGCATCTGTTTCCTGTTATAGTTTGGAGGAATCAGAGACCTTCCAATTCACTTAAGGGGGTGCGGTAATAGGGGGAAAGGCTTAGGAGTGGACTGGGGGGAGTGAGGGAGTAGGGGGACAGGCTTGGGAGGGGTTAGGGGGATGCAGGAATAGGGGACAGGCTTTCTACCCACCCCAAGCCTGTCCCCCTATTCCCACCCCACCCCAAGCCTGTCCCCTACACCCGCACCCCCTTAAAAAAAAAAAAATCTCCCTTTTTCACACTGGCAAGTATTTTTCCTCCTTTATCCGTCCACCATCCTCCGATTTTATGCTAAATTTGCCTCGCTTAGATTCCCCGTTGTCCTCTACACCTCATACAACGGGTTGGAGGACGTAGGAAGCCTTGAAACACATGCAGGACGGAGGAAAATAAATTGGTCCGTGTGATACCGTACTTGGTTTACAATCATCGTTATCAATTATTATTATTATTATTATTATTATTATTATTATTATTTTTTTTTTTTTTTTTTTTTTTTTTTTTATTATTATTATTGTTATTATTATTATTGTTATTATTATTATTATTATTATTATTATTATTATTATTATTATTATTATTATTATTATTATTATTATTATTATTATTATTATTATTATTATTATTATTATTATTATTATTATTTAAGCCACCACCACTGTCAGAATTATATCCTTATTATCATAGTTGCTGTCATCCTTATCATAATCATCATCATCATCATCATCAAAGATATCATATTATTTATCATAGTTCATCATTATCATCAGGACTGACGTTATCACACACCATAATTATCAGTACAAAATAAAATAAACATCATCATCATTATTACCAGTTGAGGTGATTCTGCAGATCCTGTCCTTTTTATAAACTTGTCCATTGTATATGAGTTGAAGTGGATAGAGAGGGTTGGTACATTTACATCTGTCCATATAAAGTCTCTGCATGCACAGTTTTTGGCACAGCTGCAACAAGGTGATTTATTGAGACTACTAACATTCACTACAGAAGCCATCCACGTAGCCTTCTTAGATGAGGTCATAGTTATAATGAACTGCTGTTTACTATTATAACATCAGTCTGTATTTAGATGAGTATACGTGTGAATCCAAATTTGTGTTAAGATCCTGAGATTAACTTGATCTTTTTAAGTATGAATTTCTATATTGCATCTCTATATTTTACTATTCACTCACAACACCACCAATACCATTCTTAATAATCCTCACACCATCACCACCATCACCACTACTACTACCTCTCACCATCACCATCACCACCATCACCACCATCACCACTACTACTACCTCTCACCATCACCATCACCACCATCACTACTACTACCTCTCACCATCACCATCACCACCACCCCTCACCACCCCTCACCATGACCACCACTTATACATCTCACACCACCATCAACACTCTCACTCTCACACAGAAAGTACAATAACTCACCAAAGTAGAGTACTCGTGTTCTATATCAGGTGTGTCAGTTGGTAGTATGGGCGAGTACTTGGTATGGTTCCAATGGGGGGTACAGTTGGAAGCATAAGGAAACTCCAGACGTTTAATTTCAAGCTGAGGAGAGTTGGATACATTGTGCCTCTGTACTCATGACTGATACACACAAAAAATAGGTGGTTGCAAGAAATGGAAATAACTCTCTACTTTATTGTTTTTATTAGCAAGAACAGTAAACAGAAATATTTCCATCGTGGTGGTGAAGTTTTTATTTTGTTTATTTGTTTGTTTGTTTGTTCGAGGCCACATCATTATTATACACACGAGGACGAATGAACAGAGTGAAAAAAAAAAAAAATGTATGTAATGTCAACTGAGCAATATAGTACGTCCAATACATACATACATACCACAACCGTGATACATACCTTCTTGACGGATAAGTCGGAGCTGCTGCCGGGGGTCACATCGAAGCCCCCCTCGTGCATAATGAAGTGACTGTTTGGGCTTTGGATCACCACCCTCACTCCTACTTTTTTCCGTGAGCATGCCGGGTAGATATGTAAACTGGTACACGTTGGCAACCAAGGATAGACCTGCATGGAAGAGTATATATAAGGGATCCAGCACCAAAAGATGTTATGTTATCGTTGTTATTATTATTATTATTATTGTTATTATTATTAGGAGGAGGTCTTGGGGAGGTATAATATATTTGATGTACAGTACACTCGCTCGCTCCAGAGAGTAGTGTTAAAGTGTGTGTGTGTGTGTGTTTGTATTTTTATGTTTGTATTTGTGTGTGTGTGCGTGTGTGTTTGTATTTGTGTGTATGTGTTTGTATTTGTGTGTGTATGTGTGTGTGTTTGTATTTGTATGTTTGTATTTGCATGTGTGTGTGTGTGCGCGTGTGTATTTGTATTAATGTGTATGTGTATGTGTGTGAGTTTGTATTTGTATATGTGTATGCGTGTGTGTTTGTATTTGTGTCGTGTGTGTGTGTGTGTGTGTGTGTGTGTGTGTGTGTGTGTGTGTGTGTGTGTGTGTGCGTGTGTTGGAGTAATGATAAATAAAAACAATAATGATATAATACCATACCAAAAATGGGCCCGGTGATGCTGGCCTCCTTCCCACCACGAAAAATGTAGCAATTCCCGTGTGTTGGGTGGAAGAAGTAGGAGAAGAAACTGTGGAGAGAAAAATGAGAAGAAACTGTAGACAAATGAGAAGAAACTGTAGACAAATGAGATGAAACTGTAGACAAATGAGAAGAAACTGTAGGCAAATGAGAAGAAACTGTAGAAAAATGAGGCTAAACTGTAGAAAAATGAGAATAAACTGTAGAAAAATGAGAAGAAACTGTAGAAAAATGAGAAGAAACTGTAAAAAAATGAGAAGAAACTGTAGAAAAATGAGAAGAAACTGTAGAAAAATGAGAAGAAACTGTAGAAAAATGAGAAGAAACTGTGGCAAAATGAGAAGAAACTGTGGCAAAAAGTGATATATTATGATAATGTGGTTGTTGGATTGATGAAGAAAGAACAGTTAATTAAGGACCCTGTACAGATCGTGTATGAAAATTGGAGGCTTCTGATTCCTCCTGACCATGCCACGAAACTAACTCCTTCCAAATAGGTGGTGTTTCGTGACAATATTTGAAGGATTCGTTTATCTCCAATTACCTGACTCCATCACAGGGTCCCTTTAAAGGGGAAAAAATCTTGTCACGAGGGAAAAGTATATAAATCCGTCTAGTGGTGAAGGAAATGTAAAATGAAAAACCGTGAAGAATGGAATGAGTAAATGATAATGAAAGGGAAACAGCTAGAAGAAAGTTTTAACATAATAATAATAATAATTAAAAAAAAACACGTATGATGTAGCGAGCGAAGAAACCCAGAAAAAAAAACATTTACATTTTATTTTCGCATTTTAGCTACTGAACTTTATTTATACAGAAAGACAGTTATATACCATTTTACCATTAGGCCGATTAAACAGTTTAATTAATCGACTTGATGGTATAATTGTGTATTGTACTATTATATGACCGTCTTACCTGCTGTCAGTACAGTTCAAACCCATGAAAACACAGTCGAGAATGAGTTCGTTGAAGCTGTAGCCGAGAGCTTTCCTGATAGAGAAGGGCAGCTCCATGTACCGAGAAAGGATATCCATCTTCAAGTCGGACCTTTCTGAAGGGTTCATGGCCTCAAGTCTTCTTCGAGGGGTGTCGTCGTCGTCGTCATGAGGCTTAACTATGGAAAAGCGTTTTTGTCTCTTCAGAGCCTGCAAGAGATTAAGGGGGTATATACCACATTCTTTTGGGTGGTAAATAAAGAGCAAATGATTCCTCCAAACTATTCCCAGCAACAGGATATCATTATTTCTCGTCATCTGGGTCTGTTTCCTGGCATACTTTTGAGGAATCAAGGCCCTCCAATCTATCAAAAGTATACTGTCCCCTTAAAGCTTTACCACTTATGGGACCCTGTGATGTAGTCGAAATATTGGAGCTAAATGAGTCCTTCAAATATTGCCACGAAACACCACCTCTTAAGGGAAATTGGAAGGCTACTGATTCCTCCAAACTATGCCAGGAAACACAACCCCTCCATATGAAATTAAACAGGATATGGTGTTTTATTGCTGTGTTTGGAGGCCTACACTGACTCCAAATTGTCCACAAAAAGGTTACTTCCCTTAATTAAGTAAAATAATTGTTGACTTCTTGTTTTGTCGTTCATTACCCTGGAGCGGAGGATGACATTAGTTTTGTTTTTTATTTCATTGTCTTTTATTGAACTTACTGACGTTACGAATCTCACTGACTAGACTGATCTTACTTCTGATGGAGGCACCTGCTGCTGTTCTCTGATGGCTCCGTCTCTGTCATTCGTGGTCACCTCGAGATCACTGGTTGTTAATGATGAGGTTGAAGATGTGGAAGTAACTGTTAGACCACCCGTTGATGAAACAGGACCAGTCGTTGATGAAACAGGACCAGTCGTTGATGAAACAGGACCACCCGTTGATGAAACAGGACCATCCGTTGATGAAACAGGACCACCCGTTGATGAAACAGGACCACCCGTTGATGAAATAGGACCACCCGTTGATGAAACAGGACCAGTCGTTGATGAAACAGGACCACCCGTTGATGAAACAGGAGCAGTCGTTGATGAAACAGGACCAGTCGTTGATGAAACAGGACCACCCGTTGATGAAACAGGAGCAGTCGTTGATGAAACAGGACCAGTCGTTGATGAAACAGGACCACCCGTTGATGAAACAGGACCACCCGTTGATGAAACAGGACCAGTCGTTGATGAAACAGGATCACCCGTTGATGAAACAGGACCAGTCGTTGATGAAACACGACCAGTCATTGATGAAATCAGATTAGGTAGTAATGGAACAGGACCAGGTGAAACATCATCACTAGTAGATACTGACGAACCAGACACACCCACTGATAAAACTGGACGGTCGGATGATGTGACTATTCCTCGGTTTACTGTCAATGAAGCAACTGTCGATGAAACAACTGCAACACCATTATTAGTTGAAGTAGCAGGACTGACCGTGGGTGAATCCCTTTCCATTGGGGGTCCTGCCTGGGAAGGAAAGGACGGCTTACAGGTGTCAAGGGACCTTTGGATCATGCTGACTTCATCACCACCACCATCACCTACTCCCATGATTGCGTCTTGTCTCAGTTTCTCGTAACAGTTAAGATACTGCCACAGAAAATCTAGTTCAGGGTCCACCTGTGACTTCTCATCCATACCGGGCTCTGAACAGAATTGTTCATAAGCCTCACTGATGTCTTTGCACTGTAAACACTTGTCCTTCTCAATAAGAACGGAAGGGATGCTCTCGTTCGCCTGGGAGTAATAACGGTAATAGACCCCTCGAGTTACTTTCTTGCAATTCAGGCCTTTCTCACCACACCCAGAAATCAGATAGAAATTGACCAAGGCATTGTCGTAGTCTGACTCATCATCTGACGAGGATGAAGAAGCTCTCGCGGACAAATCTTTCAGCATGAACTCCAGCAGCTTGTAGCAACTGAGGCGGTTCTGGTTACAAATGATGACATCCGGAAACTCCATCTGGCGATTGGCCGTGTAGTCAATCTGAATGGAAGGATAAAGTGGGTGTTTGAGGACATAGAGTTTAAACACATTGAGTCAGTCAGAATGGAAGGACAGAGTTGGTGTTTCAGGAGTACTAGTTTAAGCACAGTGGACGTCTAGTAAATCTGAATGCATGAAAGAAGGATAAAATAGGTGTTTCAGGAGGGGTAATTTGAGCACAGTGTATATTGTTTAGATTTGTATTATCTTAGAAGAAAAAGGAAGAGGGAGGGATAAAGGGAAGAAACGGAGATGAAACCTGAATGAATGGGAG
>JAWQEG010008371.1:17500-37714 GCA_033782935.1 Petrolisthes cinctipes | reverse complement strand
CGAGTCTCTTCCACCTGGATATAAAAGGTTCTTCTAGGGCAAGGTCATTTCACTCACTCTTTTTTTATTATCAACTCAATTTACCTTTTCTGCTTCCGCTTTTACTTCCTTCCCTCCCTAGTTCTTCAATGTTTCTTTACAAACAACTGTCACGCAAACATTATTCATTGATATATTCTTTTAACCCATTTTTCCCCACCTAAATGATTGAAAAATGAAGCTATGAATTCATCACAAGATTGAGAATATTACTGGAGATGGAACAGACCCGATGAAAGAAGCAGTTCACTCTTACTATGTTCATTTCCTTCCATATCTTTTAACTATTCCCAATTCTATTTTTCACCCTCTCTGGCCGGACTGTAGGATAGAATGATAAATGTGGTGAGGTTTGGTAGTGAAACAATCCCATGGTACTGTTCTGATGCCTCAAACTCAAACAACTAATAAGGTTTCATGTTCGGTCACACATAATGATTACACAATAGCCTTTAAACCCTGATCAATTTTTATTCTTCTTTGATTAAAATATATATGAGTTTTCTTGTCCGAGGGAAACATTTCTGACGTTCAGAGTATAAATCCAATGTCAATTAAAGGAATAATCTCATGCAGTCAAAATTATGAGAAGCCTACTGATTACTCCAAGCTATATAGCCTAATACTATACAGGAAAATCCCCTACTCGTATATTGAGAGAAACTTTTTTTTCTGGCATAGTTTGGAAGATTCAGAATCCCTCCCAACTGAC
This sequence comes from Petrolisthes cinctipes, assembly GCA_033782935.1. Classification (NCBI taxonomy): domain Eukaryota; kingdom Metazoa; phylum Arthropoda; class Malacostraca; order Decapoda; family Porcellanidae; genus Petrolisthes; species Petrolisthes cinctipes. The sequence continues at coordinate 36,963 of JAWQEG010008371.1, read as the reverse complement.
CACAGGAGAGTATTCTCTTAACCCATAAAAAAAGGAGTAGGCTATCTCATGTAAACAACTGATCTTATGCCTAATAATATTACATGGCACACACACACACACACACAAAAAGGTTGATCCAAAAGTTCACTCATATTCTCCCTCCACTTTAACCATTTCCTAAAGGCCTATACAACCATTCCCTCTACCAGTAACCTAGTAGCCAAAGTTATCTCTGACTGTCACTATCAACCTCGGCTACATACCATCCTGGCTATCTTTCTTACACCCTGCCTTACATCAGTCTCCTAATACAGCATCCTTGTACTTATCTTTAGAGCACACACTTCCTTGTATTTAATGCTGATGCTATGCTCTCTCTCTCTCTCTCTCTCTCTCTCTCTCTCTCTCTCTCTCTCTCTCGTACTTAAGCCACCCCACCTCTCGCACACAAACATCTTTTCACTTCCAACCAACACCTCTCCCTCCACTGAACTTCCATGCACTCTCTCTCTCTCTCTCTCTCTCTCTCCTCGCCCAGTTTCTCCTAAGGTCGTCCTTTTATCTCCCTCCTCACCCATCAATTTTCCTCTACATCCATCTTTCCCCTACACCCCAGATACCCTTTGCCTTCCTTCTTCTCCCTGGGTCAGGTTGGGTCTGGTCGGGGGGAGGAGAGGGGGGGAACGGGGAAGGGAAGGGGTGAAGGGAAGGGGTGAAGGGAAGGGGTGAAGGGAAGGGGGTGGGGGAACGGGGAAGGGAAGGGGTGAAGGGAAGGGGTGGAGGAAAGGGGAAGGGGTGGAGGAGGGGATAAGGGGTGGAGGAGGGGATAAGGGGTGGAGGAGGGGGGTAAGAGGTGGAGTAAGGGGCAGGAGAGCCAAACTTCTTGCCTCTGGGGTGAGCGTCGTCTTCTCGCCTCATTGCCCTTGCTTCCTCCTTACCTCTCCTCTCCTTCTTTCCCTCCTCCCTCCCTCTCTTTTTTCACTTTTTTCCCTCTATCTGTCTCCTTCAGTCGTTCTTTCTTTTTTGTCCACGTGTTGTATCACTTGCCTTTTGTTTTCTCTCGCTTCCATGTTCTGTCTTTTTTTTTTCCTTCATTCAGTTTGTTGTTTTATATACATCCTCTCTCTCTCTCTCTCTCTCTCTCTCTCTCTCTCTCTCTATATATATATATATATATATATATATATATATATATATATATATATATATATATATATTATATATATATATATATATATATATATATATAGAGAGAGAGAGAGAGAGAGAGAGAGAGAGAGAGAGAGAGAGAGAGAGACGTATTACTGATTATATATATATCAGTAATACGTCTGTCTCTATTATCTTGTTCATTTACTTCACGTTTCTCTCCCCTCTTTCCTCCCCACAATATTTTCTCTTTATCATCTACTTTGCTTCTGTTTGTATTTTTTAAAGATCATACAAACATGTGCTTGCCTTTCATTACTCACTGATGGCATTCCTCCAGTAAGATCGAACATTTGCTCTCACATGTCACTTCTGTCACATCATCCTACAACACCTCACTACATATCTCCCTTGGCCTTCCCTTTGTGACCTCCCTTCAACTTGCATATTCATAACTTTCTGGAACTGTCCTCCTCTATTCTCTCCACGTGCCCGAACCACCTCAGTTACTTCGTCCTCATTACATCACCAAACTAATATTTCAGGTACCAAACGTGGCTAGTAATGTTCCACCTTCTATAGTCTTGTCACTCATCGAAGCACCATACAGCCAGCCATCAGACCATATCCGTCCGTTCCAGTTTCTTTATAATATTATTCTCCACCTTGGCTGTCCAGGTTATCCTACACCGTCATACACCATCACGCTCCTAACACATACAACATTGATTATACATTGATGGTGAAATAGAAATACCCCTCATGATCAAGAGGGACAACAACACATGAACCTTTTTTTTTTTCATCTACTTCTTGACCTATAAACAACAGAACTTGCCTCTGGTCTACCGTCTGCACTGATCGAAGTTTTCGTTTTCTTGTCTTTTCCACTTTGTTTCTTTCCACCTTTCTTCTCCCTCCTCCTCCTCCTCCTTTTCCTTTTCCTCCTCCTCCAATCTAATTCTTTATTCTCTCCTCTCCCTCCATTCCTTCTTTTTCTTTCTATTCTTTTTCATTCTCCTCACCTGCTCTCTTTTCCAGTCTGCGTGATCTCCCCCCCCCCCTCTCTCTCTCTCTCTCTCTCTCTCTCTCTCTCTCTCTCTCTCTCTCTCTCTCTCTCTCTCTCTCTCTCTCTCTCTCTCTCTCTCTCTCTCTCTCTCTCTCTCTCTCTCTCTCTCTCTCTCTCAGTAACCCCAACATTACTTTCCTAACTTATATCTTTTCTCCTTTACCTCCTCCTGTCTTCTCCTCCCTTTGCTTTTTGTCTCATTCGTTCTCTCCTTCCATGCCGTTATTTCGCACTTCCTCTCCCCCACCCCCCTCCTAGTCCACTCATCTTCCCACCTTCCTAATTTACTCCTCACCCTCGTCTTCCATTTCTCTCCTCTTCCACACTCTCTTCCCGTGCACCTTCACTCTCACACCCGCCATTAAAGCCCATCACTCTCTTCATTAGCCTGACGTCCCCATCGTGTCTACCTAAAGTGATGTTCGTGTGGTTACTTCGAGCACACAGTTTTGACTTTGGGAGGAGCCACATGAGTCTCCCCAAGTCTCGTACAGCTATAGTTTTCCTACTAGACTGAGTGTGTGGACTACAAGCACTGACGACATTATCCTATACTTGACTAAAGGACGTAGGGATAGACTATAATATCTTAATTAAATAATAAATTACACTATCCTCCTACACTGCGTTGAATGGAGACACTAATAAGATCACAATATTTTTATACTAGAGCAAGTGAGCCATAGATGCAGAAGTATGTATGATAAAAAATTAAAAACTAAGAAGATCAAAATAAGAAATAGAAATATCAGTAGGCCTAAGTGGGAAGAATAAACAAGAGAAGGGGAATGATAACGTAAGGAAGGAAACAAAGTCAGCAGAACACAGCAGAAATGGACAGAAAAGGTACAAAGAAGGGCAGGCATAATCATGAACGAATGGAGAAAATCAATGAGGATTAAGGAAGATGCATTAAACGAGGGAACGGTACTATACATGTAAAGAAGGGAATGGTGGCATTAGCGTGAGGACAGACCGAAACGAAGTGCCTGAGTGTGAAGAAAAAACAATTATGGAAATGGAAAACAAATCAAGAAAGGTATTGAAAGGATCATGGAGGAGAAATGAGAAGAGGTATTTGTTGGGACAGAGGAAAATGGAAGCTGCATCGAGAGGAGAGGAGAGGAGAGGAGAGGAGAGGAGAGGAGAGGAGAGGAGAGGAGAGGAGAGGAGAGGAGAGGAGAGGAGAGGAGAGGAGAGAGAGAGAGAGAGAGAGAGAGAGAGAGAGAGAGAGAGAGAGAGAGAGAGAGAGAGAGAGAGAGAGAGAGAGAGAGAGAGAGAGAGAGAGAGAGAGAGAGAGAGGAGAGAGAGAGAGAGAGAGAGAGAGAGAGGAGAGAGAGAGAGAGAGAGAGAGAGAGAGAGAGAGAGAGAGAGAGAGAGAGAGAGAGAGAGAGCAAATCAAGATAGGTAGGTAAGCAGAGGATCAAGGAAGAGAGAGAAGATAGATACTTAGAAGAGAAGCGGCATTAGGAGGACCAAGAAAGTGGGTGGGAGGAGCATCAAGAGAGGGAGGTGAAACGGCCAATAAAGCTAAGCTGATTACCAGAGGGAGGATAATGTGGCCAGGGATAATATGGCCATGGATAAGAGTCGGGCCAACCGGAGCCTCACTTCTCCTCCCAGCGATGTATGGCCATAATATTGCAAGGGGACGTTGAGGGTTGCAAAGCCGCCCCTCCTCAACAAGAACCACTGTTGTTTGTTGTTGTTGTTGTTGTTGTTATTGTTGTTGTTTACCCTTCGGACTACGATCTTCACACGGCATAATACTCGTACATTGTCATTAGGCAAATAATATAAAGAGTGTTTTAAAAACCACAAGAATTATCATAAAGTTTCAGTGAGGAAGTAAAGTAAAAGTCGAAAAATGTGAAAGTTGTCAGCCGGATTTGAAACGTTAGCTAGCAGTCGATGCGTTAAAACCGACACGAATGAAAGTGAAGTGAGTATAGTGACTGGATGACTGAACTTCACGATGATTACAATTTATAGACTGATGATGTGTGTGTAAGAACTGAAGTTACTTTATAGTGTGGATTGGTGTAGTAACTAGAGGAAGTCGAATGATAAGTGAAAATAAAAACAGATAAGGATGATTGGAAAGGTCCTCCTGGATAAGAAAAGTTAATAAATATAATAAATAAATAAATGTACCGTAAGTAAATAAACATCAGTGCAATAGGCATACAGCTAAATTAAAGTGTGTGTGTGTGTGTGTGTGTGTGTGTCAGAAATAGACAGTTTGTTTCCTACAAATCCTCAGCATTCCATTTTATAAAAATAGTATTCTATTTGCTATGAAATTCCATCCCCTAGAGTGGGTACTAGATTTTATTACCGTTATATGATACCAACGCTTTTCTTATAAATATATATATATATATCCTTGTATCCTGTGTAATTATAATTAACACAGACTTCACTATCCGTCTCTCCTTTACAGTTATATTTACTGCACATATAATTACAGGTTCTCTAATTATTCACCACTTTTATACATATATCCATCTTCAGTATAAGAATAAAGCTGAAATATTCCACTAGTACACTCTTCACATACACTTCTCACAGCACAAAGTCAGTACATAAGAAGATCCAACTATAAATTACAGTTTACGTTTCCACCCTCCCCTCTCACCACATACACAATTATCCTTAACGCATTAGGGTGTCACCAATACATCAGTCCCTGTCCGCCTCTGCCTCCCACCCTCCCAACTCACTCGGCCATTTCAGTCCATCCTCATCAACATATTGCTCTCTCCTCTCCACCCCTGAGCTCTTCAATTTTCGCTAATTTCCCCACCACCAGTAATATATTACATTCTTCCTGTCTACAACTTTCACACCCGTTCAGCCTCCTCAGTTTGTTCATGTGCATATTGTTTATTCTTCGTTGTCTTTAATGTCCACACCCAAGGTCTTAATAAGGGGTCTTGGTCCACACCCATACACACATAGTAAGGTACTCAAGGGGGTTAATGTCAGCAAATAGGTTGGAGGTTAGTGATTTCTCTAAACTGTGAAAAAAAAAAACTAAAACTAATATACAGTCACCTCAGTTCGAGTAAATCTTATATTCTCTCTCTCTCTCTCTCTCTCTCTCTCTCTCTCTCTCTCTCTCTCTCTCTCTCTCTCTCTCTCTCTCTCTCTCTCTCATGCTATGCCTCCCTTGGCGTGATCTCGTCAATACTTTACAGGCCAGTGGTCAGCTCTGAGAGGTGTTTAGGCTACAAGGGTCCCGGCCAGTAATTATCCGCATGGGTGAGGGCAGCAGTGGAGGGTGGCTGGTGCTGAGGATAGAGGGGCGGTGGATCATAATTGACGAGGGGAGAAAAAAATGCCAAGAACTGGTTAACTTACAAAAGGGGGAAAAAACGCAATACATTAACACGTGAATTAGGAACGGTGCAATTAGAATATACATACATAGTGTTCCATTACGAATCTGTACTATATTCACATACATACATACATACATACATACTCTCTCTCTCTCTCTCTCTCTCTCTCTCTCTCTCTCTCTCTCTCTCTCTCTCTCTCTCTCTCTCTCTCTCTCTCTCTCTCTCTATTGGCAAGGAGTAGCGTTTCAGCACTACAATAAAAATGAATACTATTACACGAAGATACTATGAAGACGCAAAAGTCATAAAGCCGGAATAATTATGCGATGAAAAAGGGGAGAGAATAACACGGACAGAGAATAGAAGCTGTGAGTGTGCATAAAGTACCTGACTATAGAGAGAAAAAGTAAACATAAAGCGAGAGGGGAAGTTTGAGAAGTGAGAGAATGTAAAGCGAGAGGAGAAGTTTGAGAAGTGAGAGAATATAAAGCGAGAGGAGAAGTTTGAAAAGTGAGAGAATATAAAGCGAGAGGGGAAGTTTGAAAAGTGAGAGAATGTAAAGCGAGACGGGAAGTTTGAGAAGTGAGAGAATGTAAAGCGAGAGGAGAAGTGAGAGAAGATAAAGCGAGAGAGGAAGTTTGAAAAGTGAGAGAATGTAAAGCGAGAGGGGATGTGAAAGAAGATAAAGCGAGTGGGGATGTGAAAGAAGATAAAGCGAGAGGGGATGTGAGAGAAGATAAAGCGAGAGGGGTAGAAGTTTGAGAAGTGAGAGAATGTATTGCAGAAACTTACTAACACCATGGACATCATTTTACATCACGTCACCTACATTACTTCAACACTCCACAACACCCAGTTCAGTTCATATCGTTACACATCACCCAGGGCACTATACATATGCATCTCCCACACTACTACATTCCACACAGCCTATTTCACAACACCAGTTACACTCCACATCATCCACTTCCACACTACACCATTATATTGCATGTATGGTACTTCACTCCATTCCCTTCACTTTACTCCATCTAGTTTCATTCCACATTGCCCACTTCACAGCACAAATTCCACTTCACATCACCCACTCCACTCCACTTCACTTCACTCCACTCCACTCCACTCCACTCCATCTAGCAAGCCAACTTCACCCTCATGAGACCGAAGTGGATATTGACCCCACATGACCACATGACACGGGGACGGAAATTAGGTCGTGTCAGGTCATACGGGAACGTCAAGTTATATATTTTTTTCTTTACTTCATTTTCTTGTGAGAGAGACTGGAAGATACACGGGCCTCATATTTTTTTTCTTTCTTTTACTTTCCATCGCCAAGGAATTCATTTGAATAAGAAAAGAAGGTCCATTGTAGTCATGTTTCCCTGTTCTCTGCCTGCGCTCTCTGGGAAAAAATAGATGACTTTTCCTTCCATCCATACTGTGTACTGCAAGTTTATTCAGAGATGGAAGTGGATTTTTGTAGTAATGCCTCACACACTACATGTTAAGGAGGGAGGGGTCATCAGTTGTGGACAAATCTAGGGTTACTAATTCCTTCAAACAATACAAGGAAATATAATACCCCACGACAGTGTTCGGAGATGTAGTATGTAGCTTAGTTTGGAGGAAGCAGTAGCCCTCAAATTCGATAAAAAAAAAAAAAAAAAAAAAAAAAAAAAAAATACAATTAACCACTTAACGCTCTCAGGCAAAAGCAGAATCTATGGGTCACGTTTTTGTTTGTTTTTTTCTACCCCAAGCGTTGTAGGTCTCGTTCATCCTTGATTGAATGAATGTCAACAAAAGAGTGACTCGCATTGCGACAGAAAATGACCCGAAAATGAGCTGGAGAAGGCAGTAGCGAAATTTTGTTATTAAAAGTCTTTCTACACAAGTTATTCATGGAACCCTGTGTATGAGATTCTACTCATATTTTTAACTACCGATGTTGAACGAGTAATGATGAAACCCTCAGGAAGACCAAACTACTTCATGAATCACCTGAACAGCTACTCGGTTAATGTATACACAGTTGAGTACCCTTCCCTCACGTCGAGTAAACACACATTTCAACCTCTCCCCTATCCCTTCTTGTGTCATCTCTTCCCTCAACATTCTCCCTTCACAAGGTATTCCTCTCCTTCCCACTTCATTCTCAACTCGTCCGTCACCTATACTCTTCTTAGATGATCAATTTCATCTTCAAATACCTTTCCTCATCACTCTCTCATCATTCCTACCTTACCATAAATTCCGTCTTTCTCTCACTGCTATCTTTGCCTGGCAGCCTCTTACAATTTCGAATCTCATTTGATCATTCTATTCTTTTCTCTATCCCATCCTATGTATCACTATATATTACTTTTTTATCAATCTCTCGTTCATCTCTTTTATATACTCTAGCCTATCCCCATCCCAGCCACACTACTTCCTCCTTTTCCTTTTCCTTTCCCAGCAAACTCCTTTCACATCCAGGCAAAGACAGGGAAGGAGTTATATAATATTCTCTAATAACGTGTCCAGCTACAAAGACCCGTTTCATCTCCCACTCCCACTTTTATTATCCATCCCTTTCCTTTCCTTTGATCATCCCACCCATAGATATTCCACGTTTTCTCATTATCCCCTCCCATTCCAGCTCCTGAATCTTCCCCTCCAATTTCCTTTCCACTCCTGAATACTCCTTCCCCTCCCTTTTCCCTGACCCCTCCCCTTCCCACTCATGAATCATCCCCTTCCTCTCCCACTTCTGAATATTCCTTCGTTTCTCCTCTCCCTGTGCACCTACTCTCTCACTTCTGAATCTTCCTTCCCCTCCCCTCTCCCAGTCCTCTTACTCTTGCCCTCCCCAGCTCGAGGCACTTCACACTCCACGTAATCACTCTCTGGTGTGGCGCGGCGCCCCCTGAGCACTACTCGCCAGGCTTATCCCCAAGTGTCTCGGGCTTCAGGGACACTGGCTACCTACAGTATATAAGCCATACCATAAGCACTAATCGCCAAGTTTATCCCCAAGTGTCTCGTGGTTCAGGGACATTAGCTACCTACATAAACCAAGCCATATACAGAATGGATTCGTTCTTGTTGATGTTCTCTCATTATACACTGAAGAAACACGAGTACATCTTGAAATAAATGAGCTCCATTTTCTCAACTATCGTCACACGTTGATAACATTTCCTTATTAGAGTTACATAGCATCTTGGTTTCTGAGAGTACACTTGCATAATTATTTACTCACTTCATGTTTTTCCCACTTATTGCTTACATAGTTCGTTTTAACATGGCAAACCCAAAATCTCTCCCAATCTGACTCGAAATATCTCCAAAACCCAAAATCAATCCCGAACCCAACCCAAAATTACTCCTGAACCTACCCCAACAGAACCCAATATCACTCCCGAACCTAACCCAAAATCTCTCTCGAACCCGACCCAAAATCACTCCCATACCAAACTTAAATGAACCCAAAATCACTCACGAACCTATTCCAAATGAACCCAAAATCTCTCCCAAAACTAACCCAAAATCTCTCCCAAACCCAACCCAAAATCACTCCCGTACCAGACCCAAAATCTCTCCCAAAACCAACCCAAAATCTCTCCCAAAACCAACCCAAAATCTCTCCCAGAACCAACCCAAAATCACTCCCGTACCAGACCCAAAATCTCTCCCAAAACCAACCCAAAATCACTCCCGTACCAGACCCAAAATCTCTCTCAAACCCAACCCAAAATCACTCCCGTACCAGACCCAAAATCTCTCCTGAATCTGCCCGACATTCTCTAATAAAGCTACCACACATTCTCTCCCAAACTGCCTCACTCTCTCCCCAAACCTGACCTAATTTACCCCGATCCCGCTACAAATTCCACCCAAACCTTCGCCACAATCACTTCAATCCTGTCTGAAACCTTTCTTCCTTCTACCTGCTCCAATGATGTTACAGCTTTTATATAGGATACTGTAACATTACCTTTGTATTTCCTAGACCTGTATCTGTCTCTAGTAATAAGTCACAAGTCCCATATGAACCTATACCAGTCTGCCCTCGACGTTACCCACAATCTCTTATATGAAACCCTCTGTCTATCCCACACTGTCTTGCCACACACGTTGTACTACATAATATCTTCATGTGTCTGACTACCTAAACCTAAAGACACTGATTCCAGGTGTTCTTCACTCAACTAACAGACATATTTAGTGTTCAGCTTGTCTCAAAATTATTCTAGAATTCTGTTTCCGATAGTTATTTTTTTTTTTTCGTCTGAATACTGTATTTCTGACATCTCGGGTACCTACAAAACGAACAATCCCGCATCGAATTCTCAGTTCTACTCGTGCAAGTATTAAATCCACATCACGAACCAACCCTACCACTCCTCGCCCATCAACAAACAACCCCAGTTTTCCGATCTTCCAGCCACTTCACACCGCCTGCCTTCCCATCATTCTCCAATTTTCCAAACCCTTTCTCGGCCACATCCCCCTTTTCCTTTCTAGAGGCATCCAACCAACCATCAGTTTACCTTACCAGTCTTCAAACTACTTTACTCTCACTCTATTTCCTATTATTCCCAGCAATTCCTCGGGAGTTCTCAGGGACCAATTTCTCGCCTGCCAGCCACCCCCAGGTTTACACATCTTCATACCAGTTCACACACACAACAAACCATCTTCATACCAGTTCACACGCACACGTTCACAACCTACCAATCATTTTCCAGTTCCCTGTATTGCTTTAAAGTTTCATTAATGCGTAACCAGCCAACTCACTGGAAATTAGCGAACTTCAGCCTCCCAAACAATATTATCATTTTTCTTTTATTTTCAAATCCATCACTCCACAATTTTTTAATACCGTCGAAAAAGGTTAATTCATCATCATCATCATCATCATCATCATAATCACTATTATCACTCTATCTATGTATATACTGAACAACCATAGGGATATTACTACGTCATTGCCTCATAGCCTATAACCCATCTTTCCCAATCAACAAACCATCACATCGTCTCTCTTTTGCACTCAACATTTGCGAGTTTCCCTGAGTTCCCTTCAAACTAACTACCATTTATATCTGCGTTTCCCGAACTACAAACTATATCACACCTACTCCTCCTCCCACCATTTGCCAATTTCCCTAACCTCTCGAAGCCATATCCCACTTTGCCTTCACTGAGACGCCAAGGATCTATTCAATTTGCGACAGAGTGGAGGAGAGGGCCAACCCGCCTCCCACAGTCCTCATAACCACGCTCTCCCCTTTGATCCTCTCTCTCTCTCTCTCTCTCTCTCTCTCTCTCTCTCTCTCTCTCTCTCTCACACACACACAAAGAGAGATAGAAAGAGTAACGCAGTGTTCCATCACGCAGTTATCAGTATTTGCAGTATAGCCGAGTTGAGTACGGGGAAGAATATAGACAGGAAATAACCGTCTTTTTTCAATACTTACAAAACAGAGTTCCATCCTTTTTCAACTCGCTTTAATCTTCCGAACGGCTGTTTTAGACAACCGAGCAACATACTCTTTGCACGGGCTCATGCTTATAAGAAACACCATATAAATAACTATAATATCTAGGTGTACAACTATAACATAAAACTGACATATGAACTACTCCTGAAAAAAGAGAAGAATATGAACAGTAAAAGCCAATTTGATTGTTGTTTGTGCTTTCTACTCGAAGATTTAGAGAGAGAAGAAAATATCCTCTCCCTCATGATAAGTTGCGTGGAGGGTAAATTAATGTATCTGAGTGGCTAGAAATGGCGTGAGAACACAAGTAGGAGGATGGACTGATCTAAATATTCGTGTAGATGGAAGTAATGAAGAGAGAAACAGGAGGGAGAGGGTGGAGACAGCTTGATGGACGAAGAGAAGGGCTAACTAATAAATGAGAAGGAGGGAAGCAAGAGTAAAGAGAAAGGAAGGAGTAGGAGGAGGAGGAAACAAGAGGAAGATGAGAAGGAAGAAAACAAAAAAGAAGAGATGGAGAAATAGAGAGTAAGGAAAAGAAGAAAAGATAGAGGAAGAAATGAGGAAAAAAATAAATGGAAATAAAGAGAATAGGGGAAAGAAAAGGGAAGAAGACAGGTAATGCAAAAAATAAAAAATAAAAGGAATAGAGGCAAAGCAGATGAAAGGTAGAAGATTAAAAACAAAACAAAAAAACAATGACGACCACGAAGCTTAACAAAAACAACGTGAGGAGGAGGAGAAGGATAATGAGCGGTGATACAGAGGGCAATGTGGCGGAGGGGAAATGGTAATCGGGAAAGTTAAGAGTGGAATGAGTGGAGATTAATGAGGCTTGGAGAGGGAGGGAGCAGCAACATGAAGATGGGTGACGGCCAGAGAAGGGGAGTGAAGGTTGGTTAGATGAGTAGAGAGAGAGGGGCTTGTGGGTATACTCGTAGGGTAGGGTAGGGTAGGGTAGGGTAGGGTAGGGAAGGGAAGAGAGGGAGTGAGTGAGGGAGAGAGATGTATACTGAAGGAGAAGTGCTAACGGTGAGGAGGGAGAGAGTGAAGGAGAATTTGAGGGACATTGGGAGGGAGATAGTGAGGTATATTGAGAGGGAGAATGAGAGGGAGATAGTGAGAAGGAAGGGGAGAATGAGAGGGAGGTAGTGGGGGAAAATTTTGGGGAGATAGTGAGGGAGAACGAGGGAGAGAGTGAGAATTAGGGGAGAATGAGAGGGAGATAGCGAGAATAAGGAGGAGATAGTAAGGGAGACAAGGGTTAGGAGAGAGAGATTAATTGAGGTAAATAGAGAGGGAAATGGTGTGGGAAGGTGAGATGGATAGTCACAAAAATTAATGGTGAGGGAGAAAGAGAGGGATATGTATGGCGAGGAAGTCAGAGCAAGATGCACGATGAGGAAAAATGAGAGGGAGATAAATGAGAAAGAAGAATAAGAGGGAAGGGAATGGTGTGAAAGGAAAAAAGATAAATGGTAAAAAGGTGTATGGTTGCGAAAAATGGATTTTTTTTTTTTTTTTTTTTTTTTTTTACAGACTATGTTTGTACTTACATACGTCGACATTCTTTGGACGTCTCAACTACCAAATATTTACCTGAAACAAAATAGAGACACCAAGATTTAAGTTACGTCGTTATATGTATGTTATGTTATAATGTACAACTGATAAAGGTAATGTAATTAATAAATGTAATGTAATTAATAAAGGTTGTAATGTAATAAAGGTTGGTTTGATGGTATTAATACTTCATGATTGGTCCTGCAATATTCTACACATAACTAGTCATGAAAACAGGTAATTCTTCTCTACGTTCCAGTTGATGGAATCATGACATTTGGTAGTATTTTGCTTCATCTTTGGCCAACTCATATAAGTCGATACCAAAGTCCGAGACGCATCCTTGTAAATAGCAAACTACATGTGGCTATCTCGCTTTTCTAATAATTAAATGTTCTATGAAGTTTTTGTCAATGGAACTAAAGTTGGGCTGAAGTTACTAAAGGGCAAAAGGGCAGCGGGATATTTCACATTCTCATACTTTATTTTCAGAACGTATTTAATTCATTTGAGTACAGAACAAAACTCTATAAAACACTTAAAGTCAATTTAATTAAAACTTCCTGGAGTAATGCACGATTTTCCGGGAACACTCTGTAACAAAAACGAATGTACATTTACCTTCTACGAAATATGATGTTGGCCTTGGACAGGTTAATTTAATGTTGAACAGAAAACACACAGGCAGTAGTAAGTGATATGTATGTGTGTACTCATACTATGTGGGTTGGTGTATGTTGATGTGTGGGTGGTTGTTGCATGTCATAAGTGTGTTGGAATTATTGAGCCTAATGTATAGCGAGCAGCGCATGAACAGCACTATGTATGGCAACGTATGACGAAAATAATATGCTGATGGGTTGAGTGGTGGATACAATAAAAGTGGTACGTGTTGTGTTGATATATAATTGGGATAAAAGCTGTTGTACTATGCGAGAGCTGCGATAATTGGAAGAGTGTGTACTTGCCATTACAAAGCATGGAATAAATTATTGTGGCAGCGTATGTCATAAATAGCTGGCCTGGAGCACGATACCATATTTGCATTACGTGAATTACGCTGGTGTCATGCATAAAATATATGGTGGCTATGTAAAGCGTTAATGCCTACAGTCAGGCAGAACATACATAGTGGTCTATTGGAATTAAACACAATGAAACTCAATCCTTCAAAGAACTATGCAAATATATAATGCTTATGTTCAATTTTGTAGGTGAAATTCATGGGTAAAATAAATGCACTATTACACATAGTTGTATAAATTTATTCGCCGTAGAAGAGAAATGCTAATCAATTATAAACATAGATAGTCTTGACACGGTCTAGTATGAGTGACTTTTAGACATACAACTATCCCACTTTTCCTCGTTCTTCCTCGAAATCCAACTCTTATTCCTTCCATTCTCTCTCTCCTATTCCAGCTATACATGACCAGTTTTACAATGATGATATAGTTTCCTTTCCAATAAATATATAAACATATTAATTAATTCATATACTAGTTAACTCATTAATATATGCTGGTCTAACTTAGTATTAGTACTGGATCAGATAATGTCAAACGAATCTGGATTGGTACGCTGCAGAAACCGTGTATGAGGAAGAGTAATGAGTGCACGCATCCTTTGGAGATAAAAAACAAAGCAGGAAGGGCTTCAAATCGAGCACGCTTGGGCAATATGCGGTGGAGTGTAGAGGAGAGGTTGGTATAATTGGAGGGGAAGCGGCAAGGGTCATCAGAACGGCAGTAATGGTGATGATATACTCGTAAATGGAGCGTGGGGCAAGAGCGAGTTTTAAAAGTCTTAGTGAGAGCTGTATTGACGTAGCTCTCTCCCATTTACTGCAGTGGACAAAATATTATGTATTGGTACGTACAGTCGATACAACTTAATTAATTATGAATTTCTACTTGACATGCATAACGTGATACAGAATTGTGACCCAGTGTGTGAAAGGATTGGCAAAATATGCATACATATGGTATATGAGGCAAATAAAGTAATACGGTAATCTTTCGAGTAGTTCTTGTTACCAAGTTTAATAACACTATGATGTGTACTTTACAAATTAATTGCGAGCCCCCTTGGTCTATGGTAATAACAATTTGCACTGTAAATATGCACCTGTCCACGATCTCTTCTTAAAACAAGCTGGATTTTCTATCAATCTCGTCCAGTGCCATGTCAATCTAATTTATCTTTCGTGTTCCAATGGCGTCATCCTTCAGATTTGTTAAACACTGAATTAATACCAAGAATGCTTTAATGCAGGTTGGTCCCCATTTTAAGGTCAGAAGGTAATCAGATTCAAAATTTGCACACAAAGTTAAGCTTGAAGTGTTATGATGCTGTCAATTCAACAGATACGGTTCTATATTAAAAGAGTAAAGGAAACATGATGGCTGGAGGTCAAAATACTCTGACCTTTACCAGATCATTCATAAAACACAATAATACTCATTTCAGAAACACTGCCATATTCTGTATAGAGGAAACAGATGGTTACGGATGCAGGAGGCAAAAGAGAAAGATAAATATTCAGCAATTAATTAATACAACTGTAAAAAGATAGTGGTCATTCAAATAATCCAAAAATATTTTCGTTACCGTAGTTTAGTATATTTTACTATTGAGTGATTTACTGTAATATGAAAGTGTGTGGGTAAAATATCAACCAATCTTTTCCTAGAGGAGTTACTGGATACACTGTATCTATAATGGAAACAGACATGGTGAATATTCATCTTGACAGGTGTACTGTGGTGGTGGTGGGGTTGTCATGCTGGCAATGGCAGTGGGGTTCTACAGCTACAACCAAACTGGCACATTTTCCTCCGTCCACTGGACATTCCTTCCTCCAACCAGTTTTCAGACATTTACAGGAAACCAGCAACTCGAAAATAGAACAAATCTTCCTTGCACACGAAGATGATGAACTCAAGGAAACAGGGGCTAGCCAGAGCAGTACAATACAGTACACCCTTTACAATAGCTACTGTCAGGGTACTGGTGGTGCTCTCCTCCTTCCTCCGTCCCCAGCCAGCAGCTCTCCTCCCTTGTAATACCCTACACTGGTGCCACACACACAGAGCTCCGTGTTACATATCCTGCGCTTTATTTCACCTGCAGCACCCATTAGATTTGCATACTCGTGTACTCGCGGGTCAGACTTTCCCCTTCAGTAGTACAGTTGCCTCGGGGACTTCCTTGCCTTCTGTGAAACTTCCAGGCACAATGTGGGAGAGCCAGAATACTAAGTGCACAGTTGGTGAAAATACTTCTTTATTTGAGTTGTGAAATTTACTTCTAAACCAAATGAGACAACATTGTAAAATATTATTGCACAAGTGAACTTTTTGAGGAAACTAAACCACTTTGTGATGGGTTAATTAACCCGGTAAACTTGTGATCGGTCAGACTTCTTGAATATTACTTGCTCAAACCCGCACAAACGTATTATGCACGCACACTCTCAGGCCCCTTCACCCACACGCGCGCACGCACTCACTCTTTCTGAGTACTCTACCAAGGGCAGTGAATCTTGTGTCCTTCCCATCTCTCACCTTCTTTCCGCCCCTTCTTTTAAGTTCCGTTCCAACAACCTTAAATCTTACGTTCATCCTATTTTCCAAGATTTCCTTTTGTTCCTATAATTTGCTGAATCTAGAATCTAGCTTCCTTCCCAATTTTCAAGGTATCTCTTCCCTTCCCAACCTTAAACAAGGAGCCTGCTATATGTAACAAATCAAGTGGCCACCGAGTCCTCCAAACTGTGCGACGAAACAACCTATGTCGTAGGAGCTTGTTTCGTGGATTGATTTGGAGGAATTAGTTACCTCCAATTTCACGAGAGCATCACTGGCCCCGCAATGCTCCGTTGGGGCAATCTGTGTGAATTCTTGCCGACAGAAGCCATCTATTTGGCCGGGAGTGCTGTAAAGTCGGCCTGTGTGGTGCAGCTGTTGACTCGTAAATCCCAAATAAGCTTAAGAGCCATAAGGCTGGAGTGGATGTAGGGTTGTTTATGCCCTCACCTTGTTGGGTTGGCTGGCTGGCTGGCTGGGGTATGGGCAAGGAGGCACTATGGTGGAAGAGGAAGGACCTACTCTATTGCTGCTGACATTCACATCCTCTCCACGCGTTGTTAGGAGTCATCATTCTTATGGCATCGTTATAACCTTACCAAGTTTAATAAATTTTTGGTCCTGTGTGAATTATTATATTATATTTACTGCACATATGTCTTAATATCAAATTGCCCTATATCTTTAAAAAATGGATGATTCATTCGATCGTGTATGTTGTAGTGGCATGTGATAAAAATATTTCATAAAAACTCACCTACCTATACATTTCATCTAATATTTTTTCGATCTTCTATTTTCTGTTTATAATTATCTCTGTCTTTAGCAACTTTACCACAAAGGCGGCCACTTTAGCGGCCATTTTTTCAAATTACATAATAATTCTATGGAAAACAGCTTCGAGCGTTCTACATACAAACATATTGGATATCTATAGGAGACACACAGGAGGGTCATACCAACTTTCGAAAATGTATATCATAAATGGAATGAGGGTATGTATTGTTGTACCTACATAGAACAAACAATGCATCTTTGACATTACAATATTTCATACCATATGGCACAGTGGACGGACGGACGGCCTCAATATTGCACTGACACAACAAGGGCTAGAGTGCTTATGCCGATACCCGTCACAGTCAAGGGTGTAGATATTTTTTTTTACGTTGCTATTGCCACTGTTCACTGCATGAGTGTGTGTATGTGAATATGAGTTTGCATACATTTACTTGTTTGCATGTCACTGTGTACCTGTATGACTGAAGCCTATGTATACACGGTCACGGGTAGGAATTGTATACGGGACTGCCTCAGCTATACCACATGTAGATACTACAATAAAAATCCAAGCAGAATATTATAAATGTTTGTGTGAAAGTTTATTCTTCCATTTCTAGGAATCATCCGTACTTAACACTCTCAATATTTATATACCGTACCTCAGAGCTGGAGGCACAACACAATAACATTATTAACATATAAACCTATTACCGGTACTTTGGGGTTGAGTGAGATAAACAA
This sequence comes from Petrolisthes cinctipes, assembly GCA_033782935.1. NCBI lineage: Eukaryota > Metazoa > Arthropoda > Malacostraca > Decapoda > Porcellanidae > Petrolisthes > Petrolisthes cinctipes. The sequence goes on along the minus strand of JAWQEG010008371.1, from coordinate 19,256 downwards.
ACCGTGTCTCTCATTCATCTGCAGGCGACTGAACGTGTATAATATGTATGAGTGTGTACATGTGTATACGGTGTGTGTGTGCGTGTGCGTGTGCGTGTGCGTGTGCGTGTGCGTGTGCGTGTGCGTGTGTGTGTGTGTGTGTGTGTGTGTGTGTGTGTGTGTGTGTGTGTGTATGTGTGTGTGTGTGTGTGTGTGTGTGTGTGTGTGTGTGTGTGTGTGTGTGTGTGTGGCAATCCTCGACAATCCTAGTTCAAAGGTGACACAGTGTGGGCCGTGTCGTTGGTCGCCAGTCGCCCACACAAGTAAGTCTTCCTTTATGATTGAGTGCATCCTAACAGCAACGTGCAATCAGTCTAACCATTTCCTGATACATAATCCACAACATATACCCCGGATATTCATATTCATATTACTTCAAAATACAAAAACTCTACCATAGATTTTCATATACCGGTATTAACTGTGTGTCCCGTACGGTAAGTGAAAAATCTTTAAAATTTTCGTATACACAACCTTAACTGTTGCAAATTTCACAAAAATAAAAATACAATTTAAATACACTTTCGGAAATGATGAGTATTATCATGCTGGTAAACTATATACATTTGTTTAGCTTGGGCATTCATTACGACAGCTGAGTCTCCTACCAATAGAGTCAGATAGAAGTATGGATCCTGGAATACATGTTGACTAAGAGTATGGTACAGTATGAGGGTCCGTCACCGACAATATGATACAGATATGGCTTTTATATGAGTGTAAGTGACCGAATAAGTGCGTCACACTGTCAACATTTACTTCGGAAGGTTACCGAGTGACTGACTGAATGAATCAATAATGTCCCGTACGTTTACAGAGAGCAATATGCATAAAACATTAAAAAATTTCGGAGGAGGCTGTACAAAATTCATGAATCCACCCCAAGCGTTACTTCACAGTCCTGGGAATACACATACCTTTTGAATCAACTGTAATAAAATAAATTCCAGAAATTTTTCACGCGTGCAAGGAGTACAGGAATTTCTTACGGCAACTGTACTGTACAAATCACTCTAGGATATCCATCACGTGTGCTGGGGCGGTGTTCCCTGTCCTGGTACGAGCAGAGCCGTCCTTCCTGCCATAACTCTCCCCACTGCCTCATTCATCCAGCCACCAATTCTTCTCTTGTCGCTGCAGACCACACTCAACCATCGTCCACAGAAGGAGGGACTGTCCGCCTCATCCACACTGCAGTTTATGTGGATGCATGGTGGGAGGGTTTGTGGGTTGGATGGGGTGAGGGTTTGTGGGTTGGATGGGATGAGGGTTTGTGGGTTGGATGGGGTGGGGGTTTGTGGGTTGCATGGGGTGAGGGTTTGTGGGTTGGATGGGGAGAGTGTTTGTGGGTTGGATGGGGTGAGTGTTTGTGGGTTGGATGGGGTGAGGGTTTGTGGGTTGGATGGGGTGAGGGTTTGTGGGTTGGATGGGGAGAGGGTTTGCGGGTTGGATGGGGTGAGGGTTTATAGGTTGGATGGGGTGAGGGTTTGCGGGTTGGGTGGTGGAAGGATTTGTGGGTTGGGTGGTGAGAGTCTTTTTAAGTTGAAGTGGTGGAATGGTTTATAAGGAAGATGAAAAAAGGAGGGTTTGTGGGTTGTGTGGTATAGAAGAGTTAAGACGTTGGATGGTGTGAGGGTTGGGTATTGAATGAATGGGAAGCTTGGCAGGTACAGTTGCGAACAGAAAAAAGGGAAACACACTGCCTCGGGCATTTCAC
>JAWQEG010008371.1:0-15000 GCA_033782935.1 Petrolisthes cinctipes | reverse complement strand
CTCTCTCTCTCTCTCTCTCTCTCTCTCTTCTCTCTCTCTCTCTCTCTCTCTCTCTCTCTCTCTCTCTCTCTCTCTCTCACTTTACTCGAGCCATGCCCTCCCTCCAATCATTCCCTCCCTCCGTGTTCCCATCTCCCTCCATTTCAATCTCTCCCCACCCTCGCTTGTCCACCTTTGTGCCGGCTGGGGGGGGGGGGGGAGAGTCTATCTTCCTCCACTTTTTCACAGCCAACCAATGGGAAATGAACGTTCTTCTCCTGTCAAAGGCAAATTGACGACGCAGGACGTGGACTGAGTGTGACTGGTGGGGTGTGTGGCGAGGGGGTGTGGTGGTGTGCGGTACTATGAGCTGAGGGGTGTGGTGGGGTGCGGATGTATAGGTGGAGGGGTGTGGTGGGGTGCGGAAGTAGGTGGAGGAGTCTGTTAGGGTGAGGGGAGTAGGTAGTGGTAAACAAAAATAGGTGTTTAATTAGTAACCATAAAAGAGATGTGGTGTGTAAGGTATACTAGTCATTTACAAAAAGTTGGCGTGTGAGTACCCAAGGAAAAAAAAAAAGAAATTGAGCGGTATGGTGTGTTGAGTTCTGCGTCAATTTTGGCGGCTAAAGTAAGCAGTGAAGTTAGTTTTAACTATCATTATTTGGCATTAGTAAGAAAATAGTAGTAGTAGTAGTAGTAGTAGTAGTAGTAGTAGAGTAGTAGTAGTAGTGATCTTTATTCATACATTTAGATATTTATGGGTATGTAGATGTGATTTAAATTACACAGATATACCTATCTTGAAACATTGATCAGAACTGAAGTGTCAAATTAGGGAAGAACCAAAGAAACCGAAAAAGCACCTGTGAAATGGGCGTGGACGGGTGAAAATAATACACGGTGAAGTGAAGACAAGGGAATTGGGTGTGGAGGGGTGAGAGCCGCAGGGAGAGGCATGGTGGTGATGAGAGGTGGAGGGGCCCAGGTGGGGATGGAAAGTGGAAGGAAGTGAGTAGTGGGAGAGAGATTGGGTGAGGTTTGCCAAGGCGTGTGGAGGGGGACAGGGGGAAAGGTATTTGTGAGAGGGAAGAGAAACGAGGGGAGGACTGCTGACGAGGAACAAGGGTCAACAAGATAACAAAAAGGAACAGCCGAAACCGATATGAAATTAAATACCACTAGAGAAAAGTATACCAGAGAGCCTGTGTTTAAAGGTGAAATACATATATACGTGTTACTAGCATTTTTTCTTAAAGCATGGCTGGCAGTAACGAAAATGAATACAACAAAAAAATATAACAACATGATCCCCAGGCCACAGTTGCAGCGGCGCTGCAGAAACAACAACAATGGATGGAGCTGGGTGTGCAAAAAGTCACCAGAGTTGTCCTTAGCAAGTCAAGCAAACCCGGTCAAAAGATCAACAGAGACAAGAAGTGTGTGTGTGTGTGTGTGTGTGTGTGTGTGTGTGTGTGTGTGTGTTGTTCCCTGACTGCTGGGGGAGGAGGCAGGAGGGGTACGAGGATGCCGGAGGAGGAAGATGAGAAGACATGAGTCGAGGGACGAAGTGGCGGAAAAGACGAGGGAGGAGGAATAGGAAGGAAGAGCAGACCGAAGAGCAGAAGGGAAGAGAAGCAGGGAGAAGTAGGAGGAGGAGGAAGAAGAGGTGGAGGAGGAGGGAGGAGGAGGAAGCTGGGAGGATGAGAAGGGGGGAGGGGGAGGAGACAGCCCAAGTTTCCCTGTAAGTCAGCTTGTGAGCACAGCAGACATGTTGACACTCCAGGCTCCAGCGACATGGACCCAGAAGGGTAGACGATTTGGGGGAGGGGGGAAGGTGGAGGGGGGGAAGGTGGAGGGGGGGAAGGTGGAGGGGGGGAAGGTGGAGGGGGGGAAGGTGGAGGGGGGGAAGGTGGAGGGGTGCAAGGAGGAGAGGGGAAAGGAGGAGTAGGAGAAGGAAGATGGGCAAGGAGGAGAGGGGTAAGGAGGTGTAGGAGAAGGACGGGTGCATGGAAGATGGGAAGGCGGCGTTGTGGGGAGTGGGCGAACGAGGTGTGTGAGAGGAAAGGTGTAGTGAGGAAAAGAAGTTGTTGTGGGGAGAAGGATATGTGTTGAGAGGAAAAGGAGAAGGTCTTGCTGAGAGGAAGTGATGGTGAAAATGACGAGGAAGGGAAGGAAGGAGGAGCAGGAGGGTGTAGGAAGAGAAAGTGTGGGTAGAAAAAGATGGTGTGCAAAGGAGTTGAAATGAGACGAAAACAGAGATTACGAGTGAAGGAAATTTTTGCGTTTATTGGTAAGGATACTTTGATGGAATGAAAAGGTGTCTTGTGGAAAAGAAACTAAGAATTAAAAGGAAGACAAAAGAAACATGAGCTGGCGGAGATGAAGTGATATTGAGCAAAAAAGACAAGACATAATTATAGAGTTGTGTTGGTGAGCGTTCACTTGCAGGCATTACTGTTTGTTGTTTCATTTAAAGCAACTTGTACACTGTAAGCAACTCGACTTAAATTACTTAGTCACACATTTTGAGTCGTATGGTAGGAACACGTGAATTTCCATCGGTTCAAGTTGAAAAGAGTGAAAAGAAACTATTGTTGAGGACTGTCCCTTGACCCGAGCATCGAGGCGAGTGATGGGTGGGGGAAAGAGGATTACGAGTGCCAGAGGAAACATAGTTGAAGATCGGAATATTTGCGTCCCTCCATGTCGACTTGCGTAGAGAGAAAATGTGTGTGTGCGTGCGTAAGAGAAGGAGTTTATGCGTCGCTCTCTCTCTCTCTCTCTCTCTCTCTCTCTCTCTCTCTCTCCTCTCTCTCTCCTCTCTTCTCTCTCTCTCTCTCTCTCTCTCTCTCTCTGTGTGTGTGTGTGTGTGTGTGTGTGTGTGTGTGTGTGTGTGTGTGTGTGTGTGAGCAAGAATGAGAGATGGGGTCATTGTAAGCTTGTCACAGACGGCATGTGCTTGTAATCGAGTATGTCCCTCTCTCTGTATGTGTGTGTGTGTGTTGTGTGTGAAAGAGAGGGAAAGAGAATGTCACAGTGTGTATGATTTCATCACTGTGTGTGTGTGTGTGTGTGTGTGTGTGTGTGATAGTGCTTGCTTGTGTTCGTGCGTACGTGTCAGTGTCGGTCGCTAGGATTCAAAGCCTCTGAAGTGTTTACAACATTCAACATGGCTTAGGTTCAAAAGGCAGCTGTGTCTGTGGCGAACTCTTGTATAGCATATATAACGCGATAGAACCCATTCACAACAACACATAAAAAAACACAATACAATTTTCTCACTATTAACAGACAAAACTCTGTCACCTCGTCTGGGTCTGTGCTTGTTGTCTGTCTTCCCGTTTGTCTGTCTCTCTCGCCATCAGTGTATAATTAACGTCCATCCATCGTGTGTCCTGAGGGATCACATTACCAACCTCGTACCTCCTCATGAGAGCCACTTTCCCTTGTTTATAATTCACTGCACTCGGGTTTCGCCTCACTTACAACCTGGCTCTAATGGACATACTTAAAGTGGGACGTTTCTTGTGGGTAAATTGGGGGGTTAATGACTCCTCCAAACTAGGCAATGAAACGAGATTCTCTACTTGAGGTACAAATCCATTTCCTGGCATAGTTTAGGAGAAAACAGGAGCCCTTAATATTTATCAAAACACAACAAATGATCGACCCCTTAAAGTGTAGTTCATCAAGGAGAGTTCACGAGGTTATTCCCCGATGAACAATTAATAAGGTGTAAGTGAAAGTCAACCTGTAATACTTCCATCGGAGAATTGGAAAAATAACTGTGCCACAAACATTGAAAGGATTTTGACCATGTCGTGGAAAAGTATATAAGAATTTCATAACCTACATATTCCTCAACACTATCTTATCTCCTGAACTGCGCCTGGTGTGCTTAGAACTAATTACTCCAGCCACTCCATTTAAGGGGAGGCTCTCTGGTTTATGAAATGGAGGGCTACTGATTCCTCTAATTATGCCAGGAAACAGACCACTCTGGTTTTACTGATAGGGGAACTATTTCGTGGCATAGTTTGGAGGACCCACTTGCCCTCCAGTTCACCAGCAGGAGAGTTTGTTCTTAACTCCTTTGAGCCACGGTGTACTTTCTGTCATAAAATAGTTTGGAGTTAGTTCAAGCATAAACCGTTCTTTACGAAATACGTTGCTGTTATTTAGGTTGTATATAATTTTATTTAGCTTTGAAGTTAGTACTGCTTTGAAAGTTAGTACTGCTCTCCTCCGCCAGAAATGCTGACTGGGGTTAGTCAGGGAAAAGCGGTAGAGCGTAAATTTTTCAGTCATTCATTAAAAGTTCAAGAATAAAAATGAATGCCAAGTGATAATATTACATCAAGTTGTCTAAAGCTATTTTATAGATAGGCTTCTTTCGTATCACTGAAGTCGCTTCACTTTAAACAAACTGAACGGGCCATTGAGCTGTGAGAGGGTTAAAGGATTCAATTTTACACCCTCTAAATAAATCGCCTGGGAATCAGCCTGGTGTAAGAGTGTTAAGTGAGTACAGAGTAGATTAAAGAAGACAGACAGAGCAAGGCCAGAAAAACCATTGTAGTCACGAGGGAAAAAGAGAATAAGAGGAGGTACTAAAGGGAGAATGGTGTCAGGAATTACAACGAGTGAGTCGGAGCTATAGTGAGAATATGGCAAGAATGATTGATTAATTGATATTAGGCGCCTTAACAGCGAGGTCATATAGTATCAGGAGAAGGAGACAGAGGGGTGCAACACCAAGCTCAAAGGAATAGAAGAAAAGAGGGACAGGGATGGCAAGAAGTAGAAGGGAAGATATGATAAAGGAGGATGTCAGGAATGAAAACGTAAGACCAGAAATGAAAGAGGAGGATGATGGGAGTAAACATAGGAGAACGCGAGTGAGAAAGGAGGATGGTAAGAGAAACGGGAGGTAGGAAAGAGCTGTAAAGGAAGCTGGTAAGAAAACGAATGAGAGAGTGAGAAATGGAAGAAAAGGAAGATAACAATGAAAATGGGAGATAGGGGGAAAAAGGAATATATAATGAAAATAGGAGAGCGGAAAAAGTGAAAATGGAAGACTGTAAGAAACGGGAGAACGGGATGACTGAAAAAGGAAGATAGTAGGAATAAAACCAGGAGAGAAGGAAGACTGAACAAGGAGGATGTCGGGACTGAGAGCCGAGTATGGAGGGAAGGGACAGCACAAGCTGGAATTTTTTACCTCCGACCTATTAACTCGACTTACGAATTCAAGGTGTAGCACTCAAGCCTCGCCTTCCCTTCTCCTCCCCAGCATGAAAGAAGAGGGGGGGCCACATTGGTACTTGCAACAGCTGGTTATATGACTGAAAGGGGTAAAGCCATGCAGGGACAGGCGGTTGCTTATTAACCTTGAGAGAACAGAAGAGGTACTGTGAAAGAGGTACCGTACTTGTGAAAAGTAATTCATAAGCTCTAGTTCAAATATAGAGCATTGAGTGAGCCCTAAGTAGTTTTTTTTTCTAGGATTGATGAACACACACTTTACACTTTAGCCTAAGAATTACATACTCGTTTGGTATTTGTAAAAAAAAAAAAAAAAAAAAAAAAAAAAAGTATGTGTTGGTAAAGATTTTTAGCTCCATATTTTTATTACTACTCGCATCTGATATCTCATTTGTGGGTCATAATTATCCTCATATGTATCTCCTGTACAATATACAGTAAATACCCAATTTCATCAGGTCTCGGATGTTTCATGCGTTGACAGCGACCGATGCGACCCGGCAATATACATATTGATACGACGTAGGCAAGATTAACCAAATGTGAAACACCAGTAAAATGAACACAGCAACGCAAATATGGTCAGCTTCATCATGCAGGGAGTTGACCAAGCGAAGGAAGTTAAAATTCTTATATTCAATGTTAGCACTGTTATGATAGTAAACAGTATGCCAATTTACCACTACAGACAGAGCACACCTCGGCTGGTCAGGAAAGAACAGGAGAGAAACTATACAGAATAGAACAAGAAACAAGGAACGAGGAACTCATTTCAACAGTAGATGTGACAGTAAACAACAACAACATGCTTCTGACTACAAAGAATATATAAAGAACAGAGAACACACATATGGCATTAGGGAGATGTACAGGAAGCATAGCTACCTCGGCTGCACGATACTTTAGAAAGATGAGACAACAAACACACACTTTGCTACAAAATACAGTAAAGGAGGAGAGGAAAGCATAAATTTGACTGCATAATACAGGAAGCAAGAGACAGAGGACAGGCACAGCGAGAGGCAAGCCTTGGTACAGTACAGTAAGCCAGCCACTGCACCAGAAGCATCCATTAATCTAGCCCTGAGCTGCATGTTACTCCGTCTGTGTGTGTGTGTGTGTGTGTGTGGGCTTTGAGGTCGTTGTCTTGTATTTCCGGAAAATGCTACGGAAGGCAAGTGAGCTCATGGGTTTCTTCTGGATAGTTAAAGTTTATCAGCTGCGTTAAATAATTGCGTTTGGCAAGTTCACGTTGAAATAATTAGAATGAGCGTAGCAGATTAACTGAGGAATTTGTTTGTTTATAAAAAGCTGAGTTATACCGATATTCCATTTGGCTAAGATATATTACAGGTCGCGCAGACTCCATAAGAGGTAGGGAGGAGAAAAGAGAGGTGAGAAAAAAGGAGAGAATATGGATGCAAGGGAGAAGAAGGGCTGGAGCAGGTCAGAGGAGGTGAAGATGAGAGTGGATAAAGAAACAAAGGAGCAGAGGAGAGGAATGAGGAAGAAAAAAAAAAAAAGGAGGAAAAAGATATGCGAGGGAAAGCTAGAGAGGGTTATGCTGGAAAAAGGAGGAAGAAAACGAAGGAAGAAAGGAAGACAAAATGAACAAAGGAAATACAATGAGGAATAATGCAAGAGAAAGAGAGAATAGAGGTGTCAAAGAGAATGAAGGTCAGGGGAGAGCAGAGAAGATAGTAGAGAAGACAACTGAAGAAGGAAAATAAATGAAGGAAAATGAAGAGAAATGCGATGAGTAAAAAAAAAAAAAAAAAAAAGATAAAAAAAAAATACAAGAGAGAGAGAGAGAGAGAGAGAGAGAGAGAGAGAGAGAGAGAGAGAGAGAGAGAGAGAGAGAGAGAGAGAGAGAGAGAGAGAGAGAGAGAGAGAGAGAGAGAGAGAGAGAGAGAGAGAGAGAGAGAGAAGAGAGAGGAGAGAGAGAGAGAGAGAGAGAGATGGAAGAGGGCATAAGAAAAGGAAGGAGGAAGGAAGGAAGGAAGTAGGAAGGAAAATAGAGCATGAAGGTGTCAGGGAACAAGGAAGAGGAATGAATTGAGAACGAGAGGAGAGAGAGAAAACAAGAGGTCCAAGAGGGAGAGGTATCAGAGAGGGCAGGCAGAGAAGAACGAAAAATGGATGACGTAAGGAAGAGGGGAGAGGACGAAGGAGCAAGAGAAACGAAGGTAAGGAATATTGAGGGAGAGGGGAGTGAAGGAAACTGGTGGGGAAAAAAGAGGAAGAACAAGAAGTAAATGGATAAGGAGTGTGGGAAGAGAGAATATATATACTGAAGAACAAATGTAAAGAGTAAAGATTATGGAGGTACAAAAGAGAGAAGAAGAGAGGAAGGAGAAGAGTATGGTTAAATAAGAGAATAAGAGAGTAAGGAGAAAGAGCATAGTAAAAGAAGAGAGGAAGGAGAAGAGTATGGTAAAAGAAAAGAGGAAGAGGAAGAGCATGGTTAAAGAAGAGAGAAGGAGAAGAGTATGGTAAAAGAAGAGGAAGGAGAAGAGTATAGTAAAATAAGAGAGGAAGGAGAAGAGTATAGTAAAAGAAGAGTATGATAAAAGAGGAGGAAGGAGAAGAGTATGGAAAAAGAGAAGAGGAGAGAAGAGTATAAGAGAGGAATCGAAGAGTATAGTAAAAGAAGAGAGGAAGGAGAAGAGTATGGGAAAAAGAAGAGAGGAAGAGGCGGGAAGGGGAAAGGAAGGAGATAAATTAAATCCAGGAACGATTTAGCTGGAAAGAAGGCGAGAGAGGAAGGAAAGAGCAAGGAAGGCAAGGAAGAGGAAGAAAGATAATGGAGGGGAGAAAGGGAATAGAATTAGAGAGGTGAGTAGGACAGGAAGGAAAAAGGAAAAAGGAATCGAAAGAAAGGAGATATGAAGGAAGGAGAAAACACACACACACACACACACACACACACACACACACACACACACACACACAGACGGAATGAGAATGATACACGTGAAAACTGATCTAAGGAAGAAAACATTGGCTGACAGGAAAAGCAGGGCAAAGAAAAACTATATATAAAAAAATACACGAGTGAAAAAATGAAGGACAGATAAGACAGGTAGTATACGCACATGAATGAAAAATAAATAGGAAAATGAAAAAAAGACGGAAATGCAAAGGAATATGAAAAAATATATATATTTACACTAAATAGGCAGGAAATATGTGAAGCAGGGTTTAGATATGAAACGACCTGCTTCCATGAAATGTAAATAAATAGTCTTTCCCAAGCATACATACTCATTATGTCAGTAGACTTTTCCTGTGTCTGTTTAAAGCCTGAAAATTAGGATAGAGATGTAGATAAGAACGGAGATGAAAGAGGGAGTGTTGGTGAATAGATAGATGGATAGATTGTTGGGAAAGAAATGAGTGGATGATGATGGTGAGGAGGATTAAGGAAGTGTAGTGGTGGGGAAGAATATGGTTAGTGTGAGGAGAGGAAATGGGGAAAGAGGAGATACAGAATGGCAAGGAAAAAAACAAAAGGAAGTAGGCCTAAGAGGGTGGAGAAAAAAAAAGAAAGGTTACAGAAAAAAAAAGGAATATCAGGAAAGAAAGTTGAAATAAAAAACTGGAGGGAAAGAGAGGGGAGTGGATAAGGGGAAGAAAGAGATACGAGGAGATATGGGGAAAGAAATGAATAAAGGAAGAGAAGTGGAAGAGAGAGGAAGTGCAAGAAAGAAGTGACAAGAGAGAAATGGAAGAGAGAGGAAGTGGAAGAAAGAGGTGGCAGGAGAGAGAAAGTGGAAGAGAGAGGAAGTGGAAGAAAGAGAAGTGGAAAAAAGAGGTGGCAGGAAAGAGGAAGTGGAAGAAAGTGGTGGCAGGAGAGAGGAAGTGAAGAAAGAGGTGGAAGAAAGAGCAAGTGAAAGAGAGGAAGTGAAAGAATGAGGTGGCAGGAGAGGAAATGGAAGAAAGAGCAAGTGAAAGAGAGGAAGTGAAAGAATGAGGTGGCAGGAGAGAGGAAATGGAAGAAAGAGGAAGTGAAGAGAGAGAGGAAGTGGAAAAGAAAGGAAATGAAGAGAGAGGAATGGAAAAGAGAGGAAGTGGAAGAGAGAGCAATGGAAGAAAGAAGAGACAGGAAGGTGAGGGTGGAGTGAAGAGTGAGAGCAGTTCCATTCCTTAGTGTCCGAGCCTTAGTAGAGATGTTGGGGAATATTGAAGGAAGTCCAATACACATTACAAGGCGCCGCTCAAAAACAAATTCCTAGTCCCAAGTCGCTGAAACAAATTCCTAGTCCCAAGTCGTGCGAGAAATTTTTTATTAGTGTATTAATTTGTGCAAAAAAAGTTCAAAATACGCTTGAAGTTAGTGCTGATATAAAAAAAAAATATTCATTCATACGTATAACTTTTAAACAGAATTGAAGAAGTGGAGGAGTTCTTAAAGCGAAACCAAAATAATGCCGTAATTCCGTAATAATTCCATATTTTCCAGGGGGAACTCGTTAAAAAGAATTAAAATGAAAACACTTCTTACAACACCATCAAAATTTTGCGGCGAAACATGAATAAAAATACAGTCATCTCGATCCGACGTAATTAACGAAAAAATCTTACAAAAATACTCATCGGAAAAAAAGACAAAACAAAAAATAAAAACACACACAAGCCAAATAAAATCGGACGATGCATCTGAAAAAAAAAAACAAAAAATAATAATAATAATAATAATAATAATAGTAACAAAATAATAAAAATAATAAAAAACAAACAAAATTACTGAACAAAAAGAACAACTAGAAAATCAGGCATTGCATGAAATTCCGAAGGTAAGATAAAAAAAAAGTAAATAATCCCTCATTCATTTAGCGGTTGCATTTAAATTCGGCACAGGAAAAAAAAAAAAAATGAAAAAAATGAAAAAAAGGAGGAATCGTTTCTCCTAAATTGGTTCAAGGCACAGTAATGACGCTAACTGGGGAGCGGGTAATTATATCAGGGAGAATTTACGCTCCACTACCCGGTCGTCATGAGGGTCGATATACGAGATGGTGAAAAAGAGAGAGAGAGAGAGAGAGAGAGAGAGAGAGAGAGAGAGAGAGAGAGAGAGAGAGAGAGAGAGAGAGAGAGATTCATCATAATAGGTCGTTCTCCGCTGGGTGGGTGGGTTGGGGGGAGGAGTCGGGAAAGGGATGATATAGGTGGGTGGGGGAGGGGTGGATAGAGGTAGGGTGGGGGAGGGGGAGGAGAGAGGTGGGAGGGGAGGAGAGAGGTAGGGGGGGTGGAGAGAGGTAGGGGGGGGAATGGTGGGGGGAATGGTGGGGGGAGTGAGGAGGAAGGTATAGTACCGGTATGGGATGGAAGAGGAAAAGAGAAAGGGAGACTGAGGTGTTGGCAAGAAACAGACAGAGGAGAGAGAGAGAGAGAGAGAGAGAGAGAGAGAGAGAGAGAGAGAGAGAGAGAGAGAGAGAGAGAGAGAGAGAGTATGGTGGGTAGGGACAGCGATGGTATTACAGGGAGAGGAAGAGTCGAGTTGGGAGAGTGACTTAGGAAGAGAGATGAAAGAGGGAAAGGCAGACGAATGGCAGGAACTGGAAGAAAACAGAAACACTGAGAGGGAGGGAGAGAGGAAACAAAAACACAGGGAGGGAGGGAGGGGGACAGTAAGACAGAAAGGGAGGGAGGGAGGAAGGGAGGCAGTAAGACAGAAAGGGAGGGAGGGAGGGAGGGAGGGGGTGGTAAGACAAAGAGGGAGGGAGGTAGGAGGGAGGGGAGAGTGAAGGGGAAAAAATGGTGTTAATTATCTAATCTTGTTACAAGCACTCGGCGACAGTGGTCATTAGGGAGGGGGGAGACAGTCCCGGGGAGGCAGGAATTATATGAGATTACGAGGGGGGGCGGATGTCGGCCACAGTTTTTAGAGGGGAGGTTATGTGAGCACCCAGTGTGAGGCTCTGAGGGGAAAGAGAGAGTGAGAGAGGGTGTGAGAGTAATAGGGCACAGTTCAATGCTAGGAAAGTGGCACTGCCTAAGTTACAAACCTCAGTGTGAAAATGTGAGCGGAGGTACAGATGGTGAGTTGAGAGTAAGGTGTGTAGCTGAGAAATGACATTGAGTTGAATAAAGGGAAGTTTTTGGGGTTCAACGTGAAGAAATTGGGGAAATCGTAAAATGGTAATATGAACAACAAATATTCAAGATTTTAGAATAAACCTATCAGAGGAAATATTTCATGAGGCCGAGGTTATTGTCGGCTAATTGGATCCCTTTTGATTCAACAAACTGTGCTGAAAGATCTCATCCAGGCTGTACTTAATTCTCTATATCTTGTACAAATTATTTGTATAATAATTCAACTTTAATTTGACGACATAAATGAGCCCCTTTTAGCAAACAGCCACCTGGTATGTGAAGAACGTACGTCTGTCAGGGGTTTGTATGAGGATGTGAGCATTAAAAGGGATGAGAGGGTTATACAGAATGAACTACTGAGTTAAAATACCGTACGTACCGAAAACATGCCTGACTAAAAATTGTGCTTTTGATGAAAGAGGGAGGATGGTGTAAAATTAAAATTTACTTTTCAGTACAGGTATATGGATAGATTCAAGGAATATTAGGATATAAGGATAACGAGACACCCAAACCTAACGGAAAAATACAAGTAATAAAACAGAAAAGCTTGTAAGAGACGAAACGTTATATAAATATGAGTGGTAGGCTAAGTGGAATATCACAGTCAAAGCCTATATTATATAAGCCTTGATCACAATATTACTTCAAGGAACGGAGCGACACAAGACGAGTCAACACTACTGGTATATACACTGATGATTCAGACAAATAATAGCATACATTATATAATAATATGTGTGTGGGAATTAAAAAGAACATTAACAGATGGAGATAAGACCAACCAACCAACACTCTGCGAACCATTAATTAAGTGATGAACCAAGATGCTTATGGGGAGATAATCAGATAAATCATATTACATTCGAAAATATGAAATATGATTGACATTAAACTAACCATTCAGGGATATTAATACATTTCGAAGGTGTAGTCGACAGAAAACACACGAGTTTACCGACGTCATGGATAGTTACAGTAAAATAATTAATTGAAGAGGGAAATAAATGACTTTCCTGACAACATAAACGCGTCAGAAAACACAATGACAAGCCTGAACAAACACGAAGAAGACAATTATTATTTGAGAACTCTATCACCATAATTAATTTGACTGCTATAAAAATGAGCAAAAAATAACTTACGGTAAGAAAGATAAAGAAGACAGAGTAGTAAACAACATGGAGAGAGAGAGAGAGAGAGAGAGAGAGAGAGAGAGAGAGAGGAGGAGAGAGACTTGGGGATGGGACAGAAAAATGGAACTCAATTAATGAAAGGGATGACGCGGGAATATCTGATAATACGGATGAGAGGGAGAAGCAGGAATAATAAAGAGAAGAAGGTAAAAGTTTAAAGTCTCCAAGAACAGAAGGTGTGTTGGGGTGAGTGAGAGGTGTGTTGGAGTGAGTGAGAGGTGGTGGTGGAGTGAGTGAGAGGTGTGGTGGGGTGAGTGAGAGGTGTGGTGGGGTGAGTGAGAGGTGTGTTGGGGTGAGTGAGAGGTGTGTAGGATTGAGTGAGAGGTATGTTGGAGTGAGTGAGAGGTGTGGGGGTGAGTGAGAGGTGTGGTGGGGTGAGTGAGAGGTGTGGTGGGGTGAGTGAGAGGTGTGTTGGGGTGAGTGAGAGGTGTGTTGGAGTGAGTGAGAGGTGTGTTGGAGTGAGTGAGAGGTATGTTAGAGTGAAAGGTGTGTTGGGGTGAAAGGTGTGTTGGGGTGAAAGGAGAGCTGGGGTGAGAGGTATGTTGGGGTGAAATTTATGTTGGGGTGAGGTTGCCTATGACGGAGTGATAGGTATGTTGGGGAAATGGATGGATGGATGGATGAAGGAGTGGAAATATACTGGGGTGAGTGAACGAGGGGGGTGAAGATACGTTGGGAAGTGTAAGTGAGTATGAGTGTGGGGGAGGGGGAAGTTGAGGTATGGTGGAGGAGGTTGAGGTATGGTGGAGGGAGGTTGAGGTATGGTGGAGGGAGGTTGAGGTATGGTGGAGGGAAAGTTGAGGAAGGGTGGAGGGAGGTTGAGGTATAGTGGAGGGAAAGTTGAGGTATGGTGGAGGGAGGTGGAGGTATGGTGGAGGGAGGTTGAGTATGGTGGAGGGAGGTTGAGGTATGGTGGAGGGAGGTTGAGGTATGGTGGAGGGAAGTTGAGGTATGGTGGAGGGAAGAAAGTTTAGGTATGGTGGAGGGAGGTTGAGATATAATGGGTTTGGTTCCTTTAGGGGTGGAGGGTACCACACAATACTGAGGAGAGACAACTGTTTGAGGCTTCACATTATTTTTCCATATGCTAACTCTGAATATAGCTAGCTGTCAAATACATACCGAGATCCAAGTCACCCAAACAAGCACATTTCATTAACACACACACACACACACACACACACACACACACACACACCATAGACACAAACACACTCACACGCAGAAATACACATGCACATAAGACACAACACACTCAGACGCAGAAACACACATGCACATAGACACAAACACACTCAAGACACAGAAACATACATGCACACAGGCATAGAGGGCACACATGCACACAGACACACACACACACGTCATGGTTTACGCATTTGTAGTGTGCCCATTTGCAGAGAGAGATGGTCACGAGTTAATATCCCGAACAGACCAGAGGAAGAAGGGAAGGAGGAGGGAAGGAAGGAAGACAAGGCAAGGAAGGAAGGAGGAGGGAAGGAAGAAAGGAGGAGGGAAGGAAGAAAGGAGGAAGGAAGGAGGGAAGGAAGGAGGGAAGGAAGGAGGAGGGAAGGAAGGAAGGAAGGAGGAGGGAAGGAAGGAAGGAGGAGGGAAGGAAGGTAGGGAAGACATGAGGAGGAGACAGAGGAATGGCAGGACGGGATAAAAGAAAGGGAAAGGACGAAAGGGAATATACAAACGAGAATAGCCTAAAGGAGAAGAACACTAGAGAGAAGGATGGCTAAGGTACAGGAGAGAGAGAGAGGAGAGAGAGAGAGAGAGAGAGGAGAGAGAGAGAGAGAGAGAGAGAGAGAGGCATGGAAAAGGAAAGAGACGACACAGAAGAGTGAGAATGGAGGAATTGAAGGAGAAGATGGAGGGGGGGGAGGGGGGGGAGGGGGAGGAAGACATTGCTCAGTCTGAGTCCAGCTGGGAGACCATTACTAGAATCTGGAGGATCATAGCACCATTTATCACCTCACCCCCTTTATCTATCACTGTTATCACCTCCCTGCCCACCCCATGTCACTATATTCTCTATCAGTAACATCCCTGCCCACCCCTTGTCACTATATCCCATCTATCTATCCCATCCCTGCCAATCCCCTTGTCACTATATCTCACCTATCTATCTCATCCCTGCCAATCCCCTGTCACTATATTCTCTATCAGTAACATCCCTGCCCACCCCCTTGTCACTATATCTCATCTATCTCATCCCTGCCAATCCATTGTCACTATATTCTCTATCTATCCTATCCCTGCCAATCCCCTGTCACTATATTCTCTATCTATCCCATCCCTGCCAATCCCGACACTATATCTCATCTATCTATCTCATCCCTGCCAATCCCGTCACTATATCCCATCTATCTATCTCATCCCTGCCAATCCCGTCACTATACCCTCTATCTGTCCCATCCCTGCCCATCCGCTGTCCCATCCCTACACATTCCGTCAC
>JAWQEG010008370.1:0-26699 GCA_033782935.1 Petrolisthes cinctipes | reverse complement strand
TCTCCTTCCTTTCCTCTCTTCCTTCCTTCCTTTCATCCTACATTTCTTTTTAACTCTCTCCTCCCTTCCCCCCCTTCCTTTCCTCTCTTCCTTCCTTCCTTTCATCCTACATTTATTTCTCTCTCTCTCTCATCCCTTCCTCCTTCCTCCTTGTCCCTCCTCTTTCTTCTCCCCTTCCCACCTCCTCCTATCTTCCCCACTTTCCTCTTTCCACCCATCCTTCATTTCTCCCTCCTCCCATTCTCCATATCTCCCGTCATATCTCCCGTCATATCCTTCCGTTCATCCTTCATTTCCCTCTTCCCTTCTTCCATCATATCCATTTCCCATTCTTTCCTGCTTTCCCTCCTCTCATCCTTCATTTCCTATCCTTCATTTCTATTTCCTCTCCATTTCCCTTCTTTCCATCCTTCCCTTGCCTTCCTTCCTTCCATCACCTCTTCCCACTTCCCTCTTCCTTCTCCCCTTCCCTCCTCCCATTTTCCTTTTCCCACTTCCCTTCTTTCCATCATACCCACTTCCCCATCCTTCCCTCTTCCTTACTCACTCTCTTCTCCCATCCTTCATTTCTCCACACTCCCCTCATCCATCCTTTCCCTTCCCTCCTCTCATCTCTCTCCTCCCATCTCCCTCTTCCTTCTCCCCTTCCCTCCTCTCATCTCTCTCCTCCCCACCTCCCTTCTTTCCATCATACCCGCTCTCTACATCCTTCCTTTCCTTGGCCTTCCCTCCTCTCATCTCTCCCCTTCCTCTCATCCTTCATCCCCACCTCCCTTCTTTCCATCATACCCACTCCCCTCATCCTTCCTTTCCCTCCCCTTCCCTCCTCTCTCCTCCTCGCCTCCTTCTTTCCATCATACCAACTCCCATCATCCTTCCTTTCCTTTCCCTTCCCTCCTCTCTCCTCCCACCTCCCTTCTTTCCATCATACCCACTCCCCACATCCTTCCTTTCCTTTCCCTTCCCTTCTCTCTCCTCCCAGCCTCCCTTCTTTCCATCATACCCACTCCCCTCATCCTTCCTTCCTTTCCTTTCCCTTCCCTTCCCTCCTCTCTCCTCCCACCTCCCTTCTTTCCATCATACCTACTCCCCTCATCCATCCTTCCTTTCCTTTCCCTTGCCTTCCCTTCTCTCACCTCCCTTCTTTCCATCATACCCACTCCCAACATCCTTCCTTTCCCTTCCCTTCCCTTCTCTCTCCTCCCACCTTCCTTCTTTCCATCATACCCACTCCCCTCATCCATCCTTCCTTTCCTTTCCCTTGCCTTCCTTGCTTGCTTCCTTGCTTGCTTCCTTCACCTCCTCTGGGCCAATTTGTTAAGGACGCCTCAGGGGAAGATAATGCACAGGATCTAGTTACAACACCTCATGAAACTTCAGTGCCTTCGTCAGGGTACCCAGAAGTAGTGGTGGTGGTGGTGGTGATGATGATGGTGGTGGTGATTGTGGTGGTGGTGATTGTGATTGAGTGGGTGAATGGTGGTGGTGATGTGGTATTTGTAGTGATGATGGTGGTGGTGGTAGTGATGTTGGTGGTGATTGTGGTGGTGTGATTGTGGTGGTGGTGTGGTGGTGATGATGATGGTAAATGGGTGATGATTGTTGAGGGGGGGTCATCATCTGTCTGTCATATCTTATTATTATCATTCTTCTTCTTCTTCTTCTTCTTCTTCTTCTTCTTCTTCTTCTTCTTCTTCTTCTTCCTTTCATCATTATGCATCTCCTCCTCCTCCTCCTCCTCCTCCTCCTCCTCCTCTTTCTATCCTCCTCCTCCTTCTCTTTCCATCCTCCTCCTCTTCATCCTCCTCCTCAATTTCTTCTTTCCCTCATCCTACTCATCCTCCTCCTCCTCCTTCTCCTCCTCCTCTTCTTTCCCTCATTCCTCCCTTCATCCTCCTCCTCCTCCTCCTCTTCTTCTTTCCCTCATCCTTTTCCTCATTCCTCCCTTCCTCCTCCGTCACCTCTCTCTCTCTCTCTCTCTCTCTCTCTCTCTCTCTCTCTCTCTCTCTCTCTCTCTCATATATTGTCCCTTCTCATCCAAAACTCTTATATCTCCTTACATTCCCTCCTCGCTTTCATGGTCCGTCTCCTTCCTTCCTTCCTTCCTTCCTTCCTTCCTTCCTTTTTTTTTTAGTTACTGTCTGCCTTCCTTCCTTCCTTTTTTATTTACTGTCTGCCTTCCTTCCTTTTTTCCTTCCTTCGTACGTCCTTCCTTAATTCCTTCCTATCTTCCTTCATCTCATCCTTCCTTTCTTCATTCCTTTCTATGTTCTTTTCTTTCCTCCTTCCTTCTTTGTCTATCACATTCCTCATTTCCTTCTCCATTTCATGAGAAAGTGGGAGAAAGAGGAGATGATAGAGAAAAAAGAGGACCACAAACACAAAAGGAAATGAGGAGAAAAGGAACCACAAACACGAAGGAAATGAGAAGGAGAAAAAGAGATAATAAATATGAAGGACAACAAAACACGAAGGAAATAGAAGGAAAGAAGGAGATAACATGCAGAAACGAATGACAGTAAATAGAAGAAGGAAAGGAGAGAGAGAGAGAGAGAGAGAGAGAGAGAGAGAGAGAGAGAGAGAGAGAGAGAGAGCTGATGAATTAAAAAGAGAGAAAGTGGACGGACGGACGGACTCGAGAAAAAAAAAAAAATAAATAAATACCTAGTCAACTACTACTACTAATAAAAAATGTATCTTTGAGCCAATAAGGTTATAATTCTCTCTCTCTCTCTCTCTCTCTCTCTCTCTCTCTCTCTCTCTCTCTCTCTCGATGCTGTGGTTTATAAGTTTGTTTATAATGGCAGAGTGAGTGAGTGAGTGAGTGGAGGGGGGGGGGGGTTGTGGGTTTATGTGTGTGTGTGTGTGTGTGTGTGTATGTTTGTGTTTGTTTTTATGTGTGTGTATTTGTTTGTGTGTGTGTTTTTTTATTTGTTCGTATATATATATATGTGTGTGTGTGTGTGTGTGTGTGTGTATTTGTGTGTGTGTGTGTGTTTAGGTGTGTATATTTTGTTTGTGTGTGTGTGTGTGTGTGTGTGTGTGTTGATGTTTTTATGTGTGTATATTTTGTTTATGTGTGTGTATGTGTGTGTGTGTGTGTCCTTCATTAACCATTCAGCCCGCACTTCACTCATAAAAAGTTAGTCAGGCTTGGAACGTCCCTGTAGGTGGGGCTGGGGGTGGGGGGGGTGGAGGGGGTAGGGGTACGGGAGATATAGGGGGAGGGGGGGGTTGGAGGGGGTATGGGTAGGGGAGGGGCAGGGGAGGGGAGTGGGGTCGACACTTTTTGTTTTGCCAATTTTATTACTATTTTTGTTGTTGTTGATGTTGTTGTTGTCATCGGTTTTTTACTAAGGTTTTCAAGGATTTTATTCTCACAAAACTGGATACGTAAACCAGTTGTATATTATTATTATTATTATTATTATTATTATTATTATTATTATTATTATTATTATTATTATTATTATTGTTTATTTATATATTCTTGGCTATATCAAGAGACCCAGTGATGTAGTCAGAAAATTGGAGGTAAATGAGTCCTTTAAACAATGCCAAGAAACACCACCTATATGGAAGGAGCTTGTTTCGTGGCATAATCAGGAGGAATCAGAAGCCTCCAATTTCATACACGATCACAGGGACCTTCTCTCTGATAGTGTTGTTTCATTTAGGGAAAATATCGATAAATTGGTTGACTACTGATTCCTCCAAACTATGCAACGAAACACAATGATCCCTGAGTCTTATATTGAGGGATTCTGTTTCCTGGCACACTGTGGAGGAATCAGTGGAAGGGAGAAAAGGAGGAAGGAGGTAAGGATGTCCAGAAAGGGAGAGAAAGAAGGGGTTAAAGGAGGTAAAAGAGGAGGGAGAAGAGGATGAAGTCATGGAGGAGAAGAAGGAGGAGCAGGAGGAGGAGGAGGAGGAGGAAAGGAGAGAGAATAGAATGAGAAATGTGAGGAGGAGGAGGAGGAGGAGGAGGAGGAGGAGGAGGGGGGAGTAAAGAATGAGAAAAGGAGGAGGAAAAGGAGGAGGAAAGGAGAGAGAATAGAATGAGAAATGTGAGGAGGAGTAGGAGGAGGAGAGAGTAAAGAATAAGAAGAAGGAGTAGGAGGAGGAGGAGGAGGAGTAGGAGGAGGAGGAGGAGAATGATGAGAGATAGTAGAATGGGAAAAAGGAGTAGGAGGAGATGGAGAAGGAGAGAGAATAGAATGAGAAATGTGAGGAGGAGAAGGAGGAGAGAAAATAGAATGGGGTAAAGGAGGAGGAGCAGTAGGAGTAGTAGGAGGAGAAGGAGGAGAGAGAATAGAATGGGGTAAAGGAGGAGGACCAGTAGGAGTAGTAGTAGGAGAAAGAGAGAGAATGGAATGAGAAATGTGAGGAGGAGAAGGAGGAGAGAGAATAGAATGGGGTAAAGTAGGAGGAGCAGTAGGAGTAGTAGGAGAAGGAGGAGAGAAAATAGAATGAGAAATGTGAGGAGGAGAAGGAGGAGGAGAGAGAATAGAATGGGAAAAAGGAGGAGGAGCAGTAGGAGTAGTAGGAGAAGGAGGAGAGAGAATAGAATGAGAAATGCGAGGAGGAGAAGGAGGAGAGAGAATAGAATGGGGTAAAGGAGGAGGAGCAGTAGGAGCAGTAGGAGGAGGAGGAGGGTATGTGGTGTGGGCCAGAAGAAATAACTGGAGTGGACAAAAAGCTGGGAGGCAAGAATCATCAGTGAATGTAAGATATGTGAACTGGCTCCCCTCTCTCTCTCTCTCTCTCTCTCTCTCTCTCTCTCTCAATATTCCCTTCCATTCTATCTCCGTTCCTCTCATTTTCTCTCATCCTTCAGCATCACAAATTCTCTCTCTCTCTCTCTCTCTCTCTCTCTCTCTCTCTCTCTCTCTCTCTCTCTCCAATATACTGTTTTTTTTCTCTCACTGTGGCTGTATACTGTATCTGTCAGTCTGTCTCTTCTCCCTGTTCTATCCCTATCCCTCCTCTCTCTCTCTCTCTCTCTCTCTCTCTCTCTCTCTCTCTCTCTCTCTCTCTATGTGTGTGTGTGTGTGTGTGTGTGTGTGTGTGTGCAGTACTCTATTCCTTCACGATCTCCCCTACAACTTTCGTCTCAATTCCCTATCTGTGTTTTGAGATGAGCGATTCTTTCTTGGAAGTGCTAAGGGGGAATACTGGAAAGGAGAGAGAGAGAGAGAGAGAGAGAGAGAGAGAGAGAGAGAGAGAGAGAGAGAGAGAGAGGGAGGGGGCAAGGAGATAGGAATTGTAGTAGAAGAAGGGGGAGAGGGATCGTAGGGAAGGAAGAGGAAAAAGGAGGCGAGTGAGGGGAATGTTGTGGTGTGTTATATAGTAGGAAGGCTAAGCAAATAACACACACACACACACACACAGACACAGAGAGAGAGAGAGAGAGAGAGAGAGAGAGAGAGAGAGAGAGAGAGAGAGAGAGAAAGAGAGAGAGAGAGAAAGAGAGAGAGAATTTGTAATGCTGAGAGAGAAAGAGAGAGAGAGGAAGAAGAATTGAGATAGAATTGAAGGGAATACGGAGAGAGAGAGAGAGAGAGAGAGAGAGAGAGAGAATCTGTAATGCTGAGAGAGAGAGAGAGAGAGAGAGAGAGTGATAGGAGGGAGAGAGGGAGGGAGGGAGGGGAGGGACTACCAGCAGCAGCAGCAGCGTGAGAAGAGGAGGGAAGGGAGGAAGAAGAGAGGGAGAAGAAGAAGGAGGAAGGATTGTTGTTTCCCTCGCTCGCTCTACCCATCTCATCATCTCTTCTTTCTCTTCACGTGACTTCATTTCTACAGCTCTCTATCTTTTATCGTTCCCTCTCACCCCACGTTTAAGTTGTCAATATCAACCATCCCTGTTTGTGGATTTTTTCTCTACTATTAGTGTGTGTGTGTGAGTGTGTGTGTGTGTGTTGTTGTTGTTGTTATTGTTGTAGGTTTAATTACAAGTGTGGAGAAATGGCATCCACACACACACACACACATCCCATTATGTAATGTATTGGCCGCGTGCACAGTTTACAGCCCCAACAAAGTCCGCGGCATTAGTTAGTTAGTTAGAGGGATCACTGCTGCAGCGAAACTAACCGGCCGCCAAAAATGCTCGCCGGAGAAGAAACCTCACTATGCGAGTGCGCGGGGCGGCGGCGGCGACCAGAGGAGGGGGGAGGCAGCGGCAGGAGCTCAGTCTACCCAGCTGGCCGTCTCACCAGTGTTGCCAAGTATGGGGAATTTTTTCTTAGATATAAGGAATTTGAGGTACCGATGGGGAAGTTATATACAGATTGTTCAAGAGTAAATGGGGACAATTTATTTTACCTGACGAAATATCAAGATGATGGTTAAATGTATCTTCTAGTGTAAACAGGGAATTTTTGATGTAAATAGGGAAATTCTGTTATTGAAGTTGATGTAAAAAGGGAAATTCAGATGTTAAAGATGAGGTTAAAGGAAAAATTTTGATGTTGAAGTTGAGGGAAAAAAGGGAAATTCTGATATTGAAGTTGATGTAAAAAGGGAAATTCTGATGTTGAAGTTGAGGTAAAAAGAGAAATTTTGATGTTAAAGTTGAGGGAAAAAGGGAAATTCTGATGTTGAAGTAGCGGTAAAAAGGGAAATTCTGATGTTGAAGCTGGGGAAATTTCGTCAAGCAGACCTAGCAAGTTAGCAACACTGGACCGCTCCGCTGCGGCGGCGGCGCTGCTTCACTCACTCAGTCTTATTCGGGCTGTGGCAGGGAGAGTGTGTTAGGTCCTGGCCCGCTCTGTCGTGTTTCGCCCGTCGTATGTGTTGCGTTTATACTCGGATACGTCTAGCAGCGGCTGTGACACGCCTTCAACAGGGGCCGCCGTCGCCTCTCCGTTGTCTAGGTGGGTGAAGGAGAGGCTGGAGGAGTGTGTGGTGTCGTTTTAAAGTCTGAAGTGGAAGAAGGAGAGAGAGGGAGAGGGAGAGAGGATTTCAGATGTGAGTGAGTGAGTGCGGCAGAAAGGGGAGAGGTTCGTCCAGTCCAGACACAGGCGCTATAGCTAGGATGGAACGAAGGGCCCTATGCAAGAATATTCATGGTGTATACGATGGCGTGGTACCGGTACGATGACTCTGTTGTTTGTCTATAGAGTCATCGTACCAGTACTACACCATCGTCAACACCACGAATGTTCTTGCATACGGCCAGAACACTCGAGCCAATTCTGTTTTATTTTTATTTTATTTTTTATTTTTGTTTAACTGCTACGTGTTCTCATAATGCCAGACCCAATCTCATAAATCATCCCAGCATCCCAAACAACAATACATCAGTAATTTTAATATAGAATGTAAACAAGGCAATCATGACAGTAAACATATCACCAAAGTGTTTCATTGAAAGGGCAAGGTTATAGAAGGGACTTAAACCAGGTCAAATGTTGGTTACCTATATCCCCATTTTTTTTTTTTTTTTTTTTTTAATCCTTGTGAAAATGTACCGGCACTCTGATGTCATTCCTTGTCTATTTTCAGTAAATATAAGACGCGTTACACTTAAAATAATTCACAATTCTGTAAGTCTCTGGAATTTATAAACACTGGAATATATTATGCCAAACGTGTATCTAAGGTCACATTGCATATAAGGATATGGTTGCATTCAGGGGACGTGGTCGGCATTGACAGCTTTAAAGTATAGATCAACGTCATTCATGTGGGCTGCAGGACGCTCCATTTAAGAGAGAGAGTGAGAGAGAGAGAGAGTGAGAGAGAGAGAGTGTGTGTGTGTGTGTTTCAATGAAGGCTTAAGTCGTGCTTGATACATCCAAGAGTTTAATATTTTTGATAACTAGTTTTTCAATACATACCGGTACATTTCTTTTGCCCTATTTAATACTGGATCCGTACAGTCGATGTTTTGTGCAATTTCTCCAAGTTTATAAATTACAACTATCAGTGGGTTTTTTTTTTTTTCTGTCTGTGCAAAATGTTATTATGACATGTCACTTTTTTCATTTGGAATTCAGTTTCTATGCATGATTGGTATGTCAAGCGACTGGTAATATGTAGAAGTAATAAAAATATCGTGTTATCCTGCACATAGACAGATATTTATAGTTTTGTAGCTATTTATTTAGATTCTGAGAGCTGCTGATACAAGGTCATATGAGATTGTTTAAACACCTGGTCTTTTCCAACATTTATAGTTTTTCATACCTAGTTTTGGGTGTTCTATTCACTTTTTACTTAATTATTATGAGGAGAGAACCTTTAACTTGACCTGACCTACCCTTACCTAGCCTAACCTAACCAACCCAACTCAATTAGGCCTTAATTAGGACTGTGGCAACTATGGGGTTAGGTTTGACTAATACCAAAATATCATATTATCCTTCACACAAACATATATTTATAGTTGTGTAGCGTTATATTTAGATTCTGAGAGCTACTGATACAAGGTCATACGAGAATTCTGGTAATGAATCTTAAGTAGTTTTATATACGGTATACAGTGTAGAAAAGAGGCGATCCAAACATGTAGTGTGTGGACACCATAATTTAATGCCTAGAATTATAATTTGTATAATGTAAGCTGTAGTAGTGACATAGAATCAAAATTTCTCTCATCATAATATGTCGTACACTCTAGTGACAGAATCAGAATCAATCTCTCTCTCTCTCTCTCTCTCTCAAGCGTTGTTCACGTGGTCAGGATGGTTAGTTGAGTAAATTGGTTGGGAGTTTACTGGGGAATGTCTCTGATGATTGCTGATACCGTAGTGTTGTGAATGGCTTCGATGATGGTGATGGTGAAGTGTAGTGTGGTTCTTGGTATTGTGGATGTGTAGTGGTTCTTGTTGTGTAGTGGATGTATAGTGATGTGTAGTGGATATATACAGTAGTGTTGGTGTTGTGGTGTAGTGTTTGTTGATGGTGTAGTGATTATGTAGTGGTGTGTATAGTGATTAGCCTCTGCAGTGTTGTGTTTATGATGTGTAGTTGATGTATAGTGTTTGTTATTGTGATGTGCAGTGGATATAAATATAGAGTTTGTTCGTGGAGTTGTGAGGTGCATGATGAATGTAGATGTGTAGTGTTATTTCCTGTTGTGTGTGTGTACTGTCGTGTGGGATAATGTTTAGTTTTCTTGTGTGTGTACTGTCGTGTGGGATAATGTTTAGTTTTCTTGTGTGTGTACTGTCGTGTGGGATAATGTTAAGTGTTCGTATGTGTGTGTGTACTGTAATGTAAGATAATGTTGAGTTTTCTTTGTGTGTGTGTAGGAAAATGTTTAGTTTTTTTTTTTTTTTTTTTTTTTTTTTTTTTTTTTGTAGTCTCTATTTCCTGTCATAGCCTAGCTTGGAGGCATCATTCATTAGTCATCCCAATAATTTACCAACAGGAGACTCTGCCCTTAACAACAAACAATAGGTATAAATCACTTATTAATAACATCATGCTCACAGCTGACATAGATGAACTGCCAATTATGGCACACATTGTGTTATTCTGCCATGTCCTAGCATTATCCATTCATCATCATAACTTGTCCGAGTGTAAACTAATTGCTAATATGTCCATTAACAGCCTAATTAAACCTTGTCACACTTGCCCTACCCATGCAGTTGACAATATATCAGTATATTTTGTCAGTATATCATTAACACGACATTTGTCAGTTTTGTGTAATGCAGTTGTTTGCTGGGTTAACATAGTATCTTGTTTTGTTCTTTCTCTCTTCTCCATCTTCCATTTTCCCTTGCCACTTCACTATACACATAGCCAACTCCCTCTCCCCCCCCACCACCTCTCTCTCTCTCTCTCTCTCTCTCTCTCTCTCTCTCTCTCTCTCATAATCAAGGGCATAACTAAAAGGAAGGAAGGTTAGTTTAGTAGGGAAGGCATAGAGAGTGTATATGAAAATTGGGACAGAAGATAGATGTATGGGGTAAATTAATCATATAAGAAATGTCAGATGTGTTTCGTGGCACCAATTATTATTATACTGTAGCCTACTATGTTTTTTACTCTCAGAACCGCCTTACCTCCCCCCATCCCCACCTCTTCTCTCACCCGTCACAGATTATTGTATCTTATATCCTAGCATTTGCCCTGTTATTATTCAGTCCCCTAGTGCTGCATTTTTGTTAGGCAGTATATAAGGGGGTTATTATACTTTTGATGCATCGGAGCCGCCTTGATTCCTCCAAACTATGTCAGTAAGTAGGACCAGATTAAGTGGTAATCCTTTTGTTGGTGAATTGGAAGGTCTCTGATTCCTCCAAACTATGCCACAAAATTGCTCCCCTATTAGTTCCATTGATGGCATCTGTTTCCTGGTATAGTTTGGAGGAATCAGAGACCTTTCAATTCACCAACAAGAGAACCTCCCCTTAACAACCACAATGGTGGACCGTTTTCTGAAATATTTTGGAGGAATAATTTACTTTGGATTTACCAACACCAGTCGTGGTGGTTGGCAACTCAACAACATCTGTGTGGAGTTGCCAGTGCGTGAGTTCTCATTTCTTCTTCGCTGGGGTAAAGGTCTTGAATATCATCTACCTCTCCTCACCCAGGCTGGAGTGATGAACCTTTTGAACTCTAGTCTCTCTCTCTCTCTCTCTCTCTCTCTCTCTCTCTCTCTTCCGGTCGATGCCTAATTATATTATATCGTATATAAAATTTTCGTATCTTAGTCGAAGAGGTGAAGTTAACCAATGGGAGAATCAATCATCTCTGGTGAATTGAAGAACATCTGTTGGCTCAGAAACTGTATCAGGATATAGATGACCTCGGTGATAAGATGGTGTGTGTATTTATTTATTAGGAGAGAGAGAGAGAGAGAGAGAGAGAGAGAGAGAGAGAGAGAGAGAGAGTCATGTAAGTAAAATTTGGGTACAACTTACAAACACTGGAATATACGCGAGTCGTGAATCTACGGTACCTACTCAAAATACTTATGAGGGAATATTGGTGCAGTGTGGCCATGATAAAGTAATGAAAAAAAAAAAAACACACACACACACTATAGACAACAAACAGTATATTATAAGCATTGTTCTGTTGTGCTTTACGTGTGTCAGATGGATATGGTGGCCTGCCTGACTGATGGGACACTTTTAAGGATCCTGTGGTTGTGTATGGAAATCGGAGGCTTCTGATTCCTCCTCCACCATGCCACGAAACAAGCTCCTTCCATATAGGTGTGTGTGTTTCGTGGCAATATTTGAAAGACTCATTTACCCCCAATTTTCCGACTACATCACAGGGTCCCTTAACCAGTCGTGGTGGTTGGCAACTCAACAACATCTGTGTGGAGTTGCCAGTGCGTGAGTTCTCATTTCTTCTTCTCTGCTGTAAAGGTCTTGAATATCATCTACCTCTCCTCACCCAGGCTGGAGTGATGAACCTTTTGAACCCTAGTCTCTCTCTCTCTCTCTCTCTCTCTCTCTCTCTCTCTCTCTCTCTCTCTCCATTCCGGTCGATGCCTAATTATCGTGTATAAAATTTTCGCATCTTAGTCGAAGAGGTGAAGTTAACGAATGGGAGAATCAATCATCTCTTGTTGGTGAATTGAAGATCATCTGTTGACTGATAGAAACTGTATTAGGAAATATATAGACCACCTCGGTGATCATATGTTGCATGTATATGTGTATTTGTTAATTAGGAGAGAGAGAGAGAGAGAGAGAGAGAGAGAGAGAGAGAGTGTCTTGTAAGTAAAATTTGGGTACAACTTATAAACACTGGAATATACGCGAGTCGTGAATCTACGGTAGGATACTCAGAATACCTAGGAAGGAATATTGGTGCAGTGTCGCCAGGATAAAGAAATGAAAAACAATAAAAAAAAAACACACACACACACTATAGACTACATTCAGTATATTATAAGCATTGTTCAGTTGCATCATTGTGCATGTTCTTCAAGATCAGAAGTAATGTGCTGCATCCTCTTAACTCGTCTCTGCCACCTCTGTATGTTCCAGCTCGTGTCACTCGTGGTGCATTGGACTCCCATAGGTTTGCTTACGTATTGCCGCTCTGCAGAACCTGTCAGTACAGTCGATCGTTTGTCCCTAGGTCGGTGTCTCTGTGGAATGGCCTTGGTGAATCTGTATTTGATGGTGTAGGACTGGCTGGCTTCAAGAGTAGGGCTAATATGCTTTTATTAAACTCACTGCTCATCTTTTTTTTTCTCTAAGCTGTCTTCTTTTCTTCAGGTTGGATTCATGGGGCTGGGGTCCTCGAATTGATAGAATGCTTGCACTCTCTCCCAGCTTTGTGTCTCTGGTCTATTTTTAATAATAATAATAACAAAGTACTTTAAGGTGAGTCCCATGGATGTGGTGGCCTGCCTGACTGATTGGACACTTTTAAGGAGGAAGTACAGTGTTGGTAAATCTGGAGCAACTAATTCCTCCAAACTATTCCAAGCAACAGAACCCCTTATTTTTGTTCATTTGGTCCTGTTTCCTGGCATACTTTGGAGGAATCAAGGCACTCCAATGTACCAAAAGTATACTATCCCCTTAAGGACCCTGTGGTGGTGTATGAAAATCGAAAGCTTCTGAATCCTCCTCACCATGCCACGAAACAAGCTCCTTCCATATAGGTGTGTGTGTTTCGTGGCAATATTTGAAGGACTCGATTACCTCCAATTATCTGACTACATCACAGGGGCCCTTAATTAAGGAGATAATATAATTTTGGTACATTGGAGTGTCGTGATTCCTCCAAAATTTGCCAGGAAACAGGACCATACAGCTGACCAAAAAATTAAAAATGGTGTCCTGTTGCTTGGAATGGTTTGGAGGAATCATTTGCTCTAGCTTGCCTAACCCCCTTAACTTCAGTAGTATCGTTATTGTTTTCTTTTCTTTTGTTCGGTGTGTCATATTGTTTCAACTCGTCAACGTGAACAAACAATGATAGATTTGGTGATTGTGTGGAGAGCTATGTATGTATGTATGTACAGTTGTCAGCAATGGTTTCTATACACATTCAGGGTGACAGGTAGGAAAGCGTGACAAGTTCCCTTTAGTGTAAGTAGTAGGCTTTATTCAAATTGTTCTCTCTCTCTCTCTCTCTCTCTCTCTCTCTCTCTCTCTCTCTCTCTCAGGAAGAACAACACAGAATAAGTAGGCTTTATTCAAATTGTTCTCTCTCTCACTCTCTCTCTCTATAAAAAAGAGCAACACCGTATATGCAGGATCCTTTTTGAACTCTCTCTCTCTCTCTCTCTCTCTCTCTCTAGATAAGGAAGAGCAACACCGTATAATATCATGCATAAACCTATATGAGCCTTATATTTATATAGACACTGAAATGTAGCCAACGCCAAACAAAGGCCATAATTATTACTTTGAGGGGATTCTGGACATTGTCGCCAGAATAGAAATAAAAGACACATTATGAAGGATATAAAACTGCCGTAATTATTTGGCGCAGCTAATTTATTGTACCTCAGATTCCGTGGAACTCGGAGCAGCTTTGTTCAAATTATGAAAAAAAAAAAATTAATTATGCGCACTTCATAATGTTACGGGTGGGACTGCTGCTGGCTTGAAAAGTATGCGTTAGTTTCATCATAATATAATTTTTGAAATGCACTTTTTAAAACGGCTTGTATTATTATTATTATAGTCCCTCAAAATGAAGGAAAGGACTTATATATTCACTATTTCAAATGGATTGTATTATTATTATTATTATTATATTGTTGTCCCTCAAAATGAAGGAAAGGACTTATATATTCACTATTTCAAATGGCTTTTATTATTATTATTATTATTATTATTATTATTATTATTATTATTATTATTGTCCCTTAAAATGAAGGAAAGGACTTATTCACTTTATTAAATGGCTTGTATTATTATTATTATTATTATTATTAGTATTATTATTATTATTATTATTATTATTATTATTATTATAGCCTAGTCCCTGAAAATGAAGGAAAGGACAAATTACTCACTTTATAAAGCTTAGTGATACATTTAGACTGACGCATATAATAATTATAATGTATGATTCGTGGTAAAGTCAGTCACCGTCATTAAATAATTATATAGTCTTGTAACACCTTCCACTGAAACGACCTCGAGAAGTGTTACCATACTAGGCTATATATAACTGTTGATCTCTGTAATATTAGTCTTTTGGTTTATTAGATTAACCTTTTATTCTCTCTCTCTGCTTATATATCCAAATATTTGTGTATTTTACATTTATTGGTCTCTTATATATCTTACATTTCTCTCTCTCTCTCTCTCTCTCTCTCTCTCTCTCTCTCTCTCTCTTGTGTTCTTTAAATTTATAGTTCTCTCTCTCTCTCTCTCTCTCTCTCTCTCGTGTTCTTTAAATTTATAGTTTCTCTCTCTCTCTCTCTCTCTCTCTCTCTCTCTCTCTCTCTCTCTCTCTCTCTCTCTGAGCCTCAGTTCCGGTATCCCACTTAACGTCGTGGATTGAAAGTAAACAGATCAACACGAGGGAACGAATCAGCAACTGCAGCTCTCCCATCATTTTCCCTCCGTCGGCAGCCACACCAAATTGAAGCCAAATGGAGAACAAGGCTACACGGTGACTAAAACATAATGCACTTTGGACCATCCGTGTTATCCTGCCTCGTCCCAGTCAGTGTTGTTATTCCACCCCCTGGGCTAGAGAGGTAGGCTAGTCCCAACTTTATCATCATAGAGGGACGAGGGTTGGTTAGAGAG
Source organism: Petrolisthes cinctipes (assembly GCA_033782935.1). Lineage (NCBI taxonomy): Eukaryota > Metazoa > Arthropoda > Malacostraca > Decapoda > Porcellanidae > Petrolisthes > Petrolisthes cinctipes. The sequence goes on along the minus strand of JAWQEG010008370.1, from coordinate 11,997 downwards.
GTAGGCTAGTCCCAACTTTATCATCATAGAGGGACGAGGGTTGGTTAGAGAGGTAGGCTAGTCCCAACTTTATCATCATAGAGGGACGAGGGTTGGTTTGTTTGCTTGTTTCGTCTGTCTGTCAGTCTGTCTGTCTTCTCATTCCAGGGATTCTGTTGTTGTTGGATTGTTCGTTTTTTTTTGTTTTTTTTTATAAAGGGATAAACTCTCTCCTGGTGATAAACTGGAAGGCTACTGAATCCTCCAAACTATGCAATGAAATAGATCCATTAGTAGCCTAGTGACACTGAGGTGATATTATGTGTGTGTGTGTGTTTTTTTTTTTGTATATTTTTTGCAGACTTCAGTTTACCCCCCCCCCCCAAGCAAAAACAAAGTTGATATTTTCCCATTAATGAGGTTTGATCTAACTATCTTATCCGATTTAATTAAAGGATATACCGTTTATTCTCTCTTGAATCATTAATGTTTTCGAGAATTATTGTTTCTTCTGCATGACCGTCATTTTCATTCACGGTCCACAGTCAGAAAGGAGAAGAAACAATCACTTCCTTAATTCATATCAACATTATATAATATAGGTAATATTCTGTGAGCGGCGATAGAACAGAATTTATATAGCCTAACCACAACATTAGGCTAAAAAAAAGGTATTACCAACATCTCTGCAAAATGACCCCTCCTATACATATATCCTGAACCCTATACCGTGATAGATTTGGGAATATATAATACCCTGAGGCCTAGCACTTCACACCCAACAACAACCAACAACAACAACAACAACAAGAGCAGGTGACCCGTGCCGAGTTGGTTGGTTGGTTGGTAGCCTAGCCTAGTCCACATCCAGTTTCGTATTCTGTGCCAACCTCGGCTCTTACTTACTTGCCTCAGCCGCCCAGCTCGCTATTGCTCCCAGTAACTTGGTCAGACCCGCTTTTGAATATATCTGAATATTGGCAAGTTGAGGCTGCCATTCTGTGTTTGTGTGTGTGTGTGTGTGTGTGTGTCAAGTATTGTAAGTATGAATGAAGATGGTGTGAATGTGTGTTTCATGTATTGTAAGTATTAAGAAGGTATGAATAATGTATGTGTATATATTTTTGTTTGGTGTGTGTGTGTGTGTGTCACGTATTGTAAGTATTAAGATGGTGTGTATAATCTATTTGTGTTTGTGTGTGTGTGTGAGTGTAGGCTATTAAAATGGTATGTATAGCCTTTGTGTATATATGTATGTGTGTGTGTGTGTGTGTGTGTGTGTGTGTGTGTGTATACTGTTGGTGTATAGTATGGTATAGCCAATATTAATTAACCACCGTCACTTAGCCTACCTTCCATCGTGCAAGTAAATCAATATCATATCAAAATATAATCATACAACAACACCTAACGTCAACTCAACCCCCTCAATTATTATTATTATGATGTGCTGCAAAATGTGTGTGTGTGTGTGTGCTTTACTGGTGGTTGCTAAGTGCGTGTGTATGTGTGTGCATGACAAAGTAACTGGTGTGTGTGTGTGAGTGTGTGTGTGCAATCTTATGTGGGTTGCTAAGGAAGCATTTGTGTGTGTGTGTGAGTGTGTGGGTGGGTTGCTACGGCAGCATTTGTGTGTACAGCCACAATCAAATATCCACCGACACTTTCCCTCCATCGTAGTAAATATCTTGGTAATAAAAAACAACACGTTTTTAATTTTGCAGCACCACATAATAATGATTGAGGGCTTTAAGTTGACGTCAGGTGTTGTATGATTATATTTTTATATGATACTGATTTATTTGCACGACGGAAGAAAACTGTCGGTGGTTGTTTGATTGTGGCTGTACATAATACAATATGTGTGTGTGTGTGTGTGTGTGTGTATATATAACCTACATACATACATATATATATATACACAAGACCAAAGTAAAATAACATTCAATAACCAATCGGACTGCGACACCCTTTAAGGGGAGATTCTCTTGTTGGTGAATTAGAAGGTGTGGTTCCTCCATACTATGCCAGGAAACAGACGACCTCACTGGTGCTTTAATGAGGGACCTGTTTCGTGGCATAGTTTGGAGGAATCAGTAGCCCACCAATTCAGCTTTTGCTTTAGGGGGAAAAATTGATTCGGTACGTTAGAGCGCATTAATTCCTCCTCAGTATGCCAGGAAACAAGACCGGAGGAACCAAAATAATGATGGCTTGTTGCCTGAAGTAGTTTGAATGAATCAGTTGCTCCTTAATTAAGTAAGTGGAAAATATGCTTTAGGTGAACTGGGAAGCAAATGATTCCTCCAATTTACTATGGTGCAATGCAGGAAACAGATCAATCACTTCAATATATAACAAGAAGATCTGTTTTGTAGCATACTTTGAAGGAATCTATAGCACTCAAGTTCCCAGACATAGAACGACACTCCCTATAAATTAATTAAGAGTACATTACAGTGTTAGTAAAAATAAACATCTGGAGCAATCGATTTTTCCATACTTTTCCAAACAAACAACAGAACACAATTTTTTTTTCTTTTTTATCTGGTGTTGTTTTCGGGCATGGCATACTTTAGAGGAATCAAGGCCTCTCCAAATGTGTACCAACTGTGTATTATTATTATTATCATCCCTTTAAACTGGTTATGTAAGGCTTTTGTTTTGCAGTATGTTATTATTATCATTATTATTTTTATGTATTATTATTATTTTTATTTATTATTATTAGTAATTTTATTTTTTATTATTAGTAGTATTTTTATATATTTATTTATTTATTATTAGTATTATTATTTATTATTATTATTATTAGTATTTTTATATATTATTTTTATATATTATTATTTATTTATTTATTATTATTATTATTATTATTATTATTATATACGAGAGGTGGGTAGGCCTATATATATATATTAAAAGCACACCCTCACTCACAACCTCACACCACCCACCCAGACACAACAACATTATAGCCTTATTATACCAATGTGTTTTTATTATGTAGACCTAGCACCCGTGTTTTTATACTTAATTTCGTTGCTATATTTCCTTGTTTATATATATATCATTACATCATCTTGTTAGGCACGTGCTGCATACATACATATATACAGTATATATATATATATTTGTATTATATTCGAGTATTTTTTTTTTTTTTTTTTTTTTTTTTTTTGAGGGGTTACGATGGGGTTACATGCAAGATTTTCCATGGGTGGGTTGAGGAAAAGTTCACACTCTTTTCGCCAATATCCTTCGAAGGCTCGGAGTGACTAGGGAACAATAGGGAAGGTAAGAAGGTAGGAAAAGTTTGGTAGGGTGAACGTGTTTTTTTTCTCTCTCTCTCTCTCTCTCTCTCTCGCTCTCCAGGATTTTCTGTACACGTTTTCTATTCTCTCTCTCTCTCTCTCTCTCTCTCTCTCTCTCTCTCTCTCTCTCTCTCTCCAGGCTTTTCTTTGCACGTCTTCTTTTACAATTCTCTCTCTCTCTCTCTCTCTCTCTCTCTCTCTCTCGTGCTGAGGAGGTCCGTGTGGCTAGACTCTGCAAAGAGAACCCCAAGGAGTTTTTCAGTTATGTGAATGGCCGTAAACCAATCCGACGCAGGATCGGTCCCTTGGTGAATGAGGATGGAGCATTGATGCACTCTGATGCAGAAAATGCTAACCTCTTAAATGAGTATTTCTCTTCAGTGTTCTCTGAGGAGAGTGGTCCCATTCCCGAACCTTTGGACTCCTTCAGTGAGAAGTTGGAGTCAATGGTCTTCACCCAAGAAGAAATTGAGAGAAAAATAATCGAATTAAAAGCAAACAAGTCCCCCGGTCCGGATGGGTTCTTACCTAGAGTGTTGAAAGAAGTGCATGGTGAAGTATCACGGCACCTGTGCATGGTCTTCAACATGGTAATCCAGACTGGATGCGTTCCTAGAGACTGGCGTGAGGCAGAGGTGACTCCTATCTTCAAGAAGGGAGATGCTAGCCAACCGTCAAACTACAGACCCATCAGTTTAACCTCGATAGTCTGTAAACTCATGGAGAGCATCATGGTGGACAAAATAACAGCACACTTAGAATCAAATTTGCTACTGAGGGGTTCCCAGCATGGGTTCCGGCAGCACCGGTCATGCCTCACAAATCTGGTCGAATTCTTCCATTTTGTTTTCAGTGAGCATGATCGGGATAAAGCGGTCGATGTTGTCTACTTAGACTTCCAGAAAGCCTTTGATAAGGTACCCCACCGCCGCCTCCTTCGGAAAGTGCGTGCACTGGGCATAGACGGAAATGTGGCAAATTGGATAGAGAACTGGCTAAGTGACAGACGGCAGCGGGTGGTAGTGAATGGACAGGCTTCAGAGTGGGTGCCCGTTACTAGCGGTGTTCCCCAAGGTTCTGTTCTGGGACCACTACTGTTTATCATCTATGTTAATGACGTGGACGGTGACATGGTTGCCAAGATTTCCAAATTCGCCGATGATACTAAGCTTGGTATGAATGTCGCGAAAGAAGGAAATACTACCCGCTTACAAGAAGATCTTAGGAAGATCGGGGAGTGGTCTGACACGTGGCAAATGCCATTTAACGTGAACAAATGCAAAGTTATGCATATAGGCCACAGAAACCCCCGAACAGAGTATAACCTTAAGGGCAATGCTCTCGTAAGCACTGATACTGAGAAAGACTTGGGTGTAACTATCACCAGTGACCTCAAGTTCTCAAAGCAGTGTATTGAGGCTGAGAAGAAAGCCCAAAGGATGTTAGGGTACATAAAGCGACAGTTTGGATACCGGAACAAGGAGATAGTACTTTGTCTGTACAATTCCCTTGTCCGACCGCACCTGGAGTATGCAGTCCAGTTTTGGAGTCCTTCTTACCGAAAGGATATCGCTAGATTGGAACGAGTGCAAGCCAGGGCAACCAAACTTATACCCTCTCTTAGACACAAGAGCTATAAAGAGCGGTTGGTAGAACTCGATCTGTTCTCTTTGGAAACCCGGAGACTGCGTGGTCAGCTTATCGAAGTGTTTAAAATACTACGAGGCTTTGACAATGTAGACTACAGGGACATTTTCCAACTCAGTGAGGGCACAACCAGGAATCATGGCTACAAACTTGAACTGAAGCGATACAACCGTGATCTGTGTGGTAAGTTCTTTACATACAGCATCTGCGGTACTTGGAACGCGCTTCCTGCTGATGTAGTCAACAGCAACTCTGTGGATCAGTTCAAGTCCAGATTAGACAAAGCCTTAAACCACCGTCTAGGTGTTTAAGCCGTTGTGCGAGTGTTCCTTGATGGTTTCACATGACACATTCGAGGACGGTCGCCTACTTGCGCAACTAAACCCACAGGTACCCTCTTTGCATGGATCGTAAGGTCCCCTAGGGTACTTCTTTTCCTTGTAACTCCTTGTAACTCTCTCTCTCTCTCTCTCTCCAGGCTTTTCTTTGCACGTCTACTTTTACAATTCTCTCTCTCTCTCTCTCTCTCTCTCTCTCTCTCTCTCTCTCTCTCTCTCTCTCTCTCTCTCTGGCATACTTGTTTTTGGTGATTGGTTGGTTGTTGTTTTGACAGTAATGGTAGCCTGTTGGTTGGTTGATTGTGAGCCTTGTTTTGTGATTGGTTGGTTGGTAGTAATGGTAGCTTTCTGGTTACATGGTAGTCAGGTTAACATATTGGTTGGTTGGTTGGTTGAATATAATGGTAGCTTTCTGGTTGCATGGTAGTCAGGTTAGCATATTGGTTGGTTGCTTGTGTGGTTGGTTGGTTGAATATAATGGTAGCTTTCTGGATGCATGGTAGTCAGGTTAGCATAATGGTTGGTTGCTTGTGTGGTTGGTTGGTTGGTTGAATATAATGGTAGCTTTCTGGTTGTATGGTAGTCAGGTTAGCATATTGGTTGGTTGTGTGCTTGTGTGTGTGAGGTTCAGCATATTGGTTGGTTGGTTGTGTGGTTGTGTGTGTGAGAGGGCCTGCATATTGGTTGTGTGTGTGTGTGTTTTTTTTTTATATGTGTGTGTGTTTTTTTTTTTTATGTGTGTGTTTTTTTTTATGTGTGTGTGTGTGTGTGGTTGTGTGTGTGAGAGGGCCTACATATTGGTTGTCTGTGTGTGTTTTTTTTATGTGTGTGTGTGTGTTTTTTTTTTATGTGTGTGTGTGTGTGTGGTTGTGTGTGTGAGAGGAGGGCCTGCATATTGGTTGTGTGTGTGTGTGTTTTTTTTTATGTGTGTGTGTGTGAGATTGTGTGTGTGAGAGGGCCTGCATATTGGTTGTGGTTGTGTGTGTGTGCTTTTTTTTATGTGTGTGTGTGTGTGTGAGGTTGTGTGTGAGAGGGCCTACATATTGGTTGTGTGTGTGTGTTTTTTTTTTTTTATATGTGTGTATGTATGTTTTTTTCTTTTTCTATGTGTGTGTGTGTGTGTGAGGTTCTGAGACACAGGTGTGGTTGTGGTGGGTGTGGGTGTGGAGAGGTGCTGCTGGTGGTGCCTTTGCTACCTCTCTTTCCCTTGGCTTGGTTTGGGCTCTTATACATATCTTTATACTGGACAACTTTAGGAGGATTGTATTGGGGTTGTTATGCAGATGGGTTGGTTGGCAGGCAGAGGTAGGTAGGTAGGTAGTTAGGTAGGTAGGTAGGCAGTTAGGTAGGCAGATAGATAGGTAGGTAGGTAAGTAGACAGGTATAGGTAGGTAGTTATGTAGGTAGTTAGTTAGGTACATAGGTAGGTACGTAGGTAGGGAGGTAGGTAGATATGTAGGCAGGTAGGTAGTTAGGTAGGCAGGTAGGTAGTTAGGTAGGCAGGTAGGTAGGGAGGTAGGTAGGTAGTTAGTTACGTAGGTAGGTAGGTAGGTAGTTAGGTTGGTAGGTAGGGAGGCAGGTAGGTAGGTAGGTAGGTAGGGAGGTAGGTAGGTAGTTAGTTACGTAGGTTGGTAGGTAAGTAGACAGACAGACAGGTAGGTAAGTAGACGGGTACAGGTACGTAGGTAGGTAGATAGGTAGGTAGGTAGGTAGTTAGGTAGGTAGGTAGGTAGGGAGATAGGTAGGTAGGTAGGTAAGTAGACAGACAGACAGGTAGGTAGGTAAGTAGATAGACAGAGAAAGAGAGAGAGAGAAAACGGGCTCGTTCTCAAGCTGAAAAAAAAAAATGCGAACTTAAAAAATAGAGGGGATCCGCTTTCGTCCCCTACCCCCCCCCACCTTCCTCCTTCCCCTACCCCCCCTTCCTCCTTCCCCTATCCCCCCCCCATTACCCCCAAGGCGTAGACCCTATTACACTGATACCCTTACCTACAGTCTCCCTTTTCCCTTCCCTCCCCATCATTCCGACTTCCCTTCCTTCTTTCCTTCCCATTCCGACTTCCCTTCTTTCCTTCCCATTCCGACTTCCCTTCTTTCCTTCCCATTCCGACTTCCCTTCTTCCTTCCATTCCGACTTCCCTTCCTATTTTCCTTCCCATTCCGACTCCCCTTCCTTCTATCCTTCCCATCATTCCTACTCCCCTTCCTTCTTTCCTTCCCATTCCGAATCCCTCTCCTTCTTTCCTTCCCATTCCGTCTTCCCTTCCTTCTTTTCTTCCCATCATTCCTACTCCCCTTCCTTCTTTCCTTCCCATTCCGACTTCCCATCATTCCTACTCCCCTTCCTTCTTTCCTTCCCATTCCGACTTCCCTTCTTTCTTTCCTTCACCTCTCATTCTTCTTCCCTCCCCATTTCATCTCCCCTTCCTCCTTTCCCATCATTCCGGCTTTCCTTCCCTCCCCAATCCCCTCTTCACTTCCCTCCCTAATCCCCTCTTCACTCCCCCCCCCCCAATTCCGACTGCCCCTCCTCCCTCCCCTTCCTTCCTTCCCTCACCATTTTATTCCCTTCCCTCCCCTTCTTAAATTCCTTCCTATTCCCTTCCATTCCTAAATTCTTCCCATTCCCTTCTCTCCCCTTTAATTCCTTCCCATTCCCTCCCCATCTTTCCTACCTTCCCATTCCCATTCTCTCCCCTTCCCATTCCCATTCTCTCCCCTTCCTAAACTTCTTCCCATTCCCATTCCCACCCCTTCTTAATTCCTTCCCTTTCCTTTCCCTCCCCTTCCCTCCCCATTGCAGCACCACCACCACCACCACCTCGGCTATTTGGTGAGATTAGAAGAAGATTAGAAGTATTTTGGTAACCAGAACAATTTCCCCCGTACAAAAGGGTGAAGGAAGGAAGGAGGGAAGGCAGACTACACAACCTTCGTCCGCATCCTTTTTCCCGCATTTCTTTTTCCCGCCATTTTTTTCCCCGCCATTTCTTTTTTCCCGCCATTTTTTTTCCCGCCATTTCTTTTTCCCGCCATTTCTTACGTTCGAGTGTGATGAAAATAATGTACAGGTGGCAGCATGAATTCGCGTCCATCTCATGTACTTTAGGGGGTAATTAATTCGCTTTTGTTACATTGGAGCTTCTCGATTCCTCCAAAGTATGCCAGGAAACAGGACCAGAAGAGTAAAAATAATGGTGTGCTGTTGCTTGGAATAGTTTAGAGGATTCAGTTGCTCCAGAATTACCAACACAAAACTTCCCCCCTTAATTAAGGACTCTGTGATAAAGTCAGAAAATTGGAGTTAAATGAGCCCTTCAAATATTGCCACGAAACAGCGCCACCTATATGGAAGGAACTTGTTTCGTGGTATAGTCAGGAGGAATCAGAAGCCTCCAATTCCCATACACAATCAAAGAGCCCTTAATATACATATATCTCTGTCTTTAATTTTATGTGTTTATGTCTCTGTCTGTGTGTATAAATATATGTGTAGGTCTCTGTCTGTGTGTATAAATATATGTGTATGTCTCTGACTGTGTGTATAAATTTATGTGTATGTCTCTGTCTGTGTGTATAAATATATGTGTATGTCTCTGACTGTGTGTATAAATTTATGTGTATGTCTCTGTCTGTGTGTATAAATATATGTGTATGTCTCTGTCTGTGTGTATAAATTTATGTGTATGTCTCTGTCTGTGTGTATAAATATATGTGTATGTCTCTGTCTGTGTGTATAAATATATGTGTATGTCTCTGTCTGTGTGTATAAATATATGTGTATGTCTGTGTGTGTGTGTATAATTATGTGTAGATGTCCCTGTATCTATGTATAATTATGTGTGTATGTCTGTGTCTTTAATAATAATGTGTGTATATCTTTGTCTGTATGTATGTATGTCTTTGGTGGTGAGTACATAATGAATTCACTCATACGACTCACTTTCATTCATTCATTCATTCATACACCCGTCGCAGGAAGAGGAAGAGGACTTTTAATAGTGAGTGTATAGTGTATTTCCTCGATTTAACTTCAGACAATCACAAATGGGTGAGAGCGAGGGTGTTACTGTGCGTTATAGCTGGCTAGTATTTCAACACTTGATGTGAGAGAGGGAGGTGGGGGAGAGAGAGGGAAGTGGGACTGTGTGAGAGAGAGGGGAAGAGAGGGGAGAGGGAGTGAAGTGGGACTGTGTGAGAGAGAGGGGAAGAGGGGGGAGAGGGAGTGAAGTGGGACTGTGTGAGAGAGAGAGAGGGGAAGAGGGGAGAGGGAGTCAAGTGGAAATGTGTGAGAAAGAGGGGAGAGGGAAATGGGACAGTGTGTGTTTGTGTGTGTGTATGTGTGTGTGAGAGAGAGACAGACATACAGACAGTGTGTGTGTGTGTGTGAGAGAGAGAGAGAGAGAGAGAGAGAGAGAGAGAGAGAGAGAGAGAGAGAGAGACAGACAGACAGACAGACAGACAGACAGACAGACAGACAGACAGTGTGTGTGTGTGTGTGTATGACAGACAAACACAAACACACACACAGAAACACAGAAAGAGTGAGAAAGCTGAAATGTTAATGCCTGCTGCTGCTGTTGCTGATGATAATAGTTTGCATTGATGTTGTTATCTCTATGTGCAGTCATTATCTTTGATGCCAGGCAGCATTGATTAAACGAAGGCAAGGAGAGAGGGGAGGGGGGGAGAGAGGAAGGGAGAGGCATTTGATTTGGGTGGGAGAGGAGAGAGGGAGAGAGGGAGGGAGAGGCATTTGATTTGGGTTGGAGAGGTACCGATTCATCCAAACTCGATCAGGAAACAGATTACTTAAAGTACACGAGTTTGGGATTTGTTGTTTTGTAGCATGGTTTGAGGAATCAGTGTCCCCTCCTGACATTAATAAACCCTATATCCAGAGAGAGAGAGAGAGAGAGAGAGAGAGAGAGAGAGAGAGAGAGAGAGAGAGAGAGAGAGAGAGAGAGTGTGTGTGTGTGTGTGAGAGAGAGAGAGAGAGAGAGAGAAAGGATAGTAGAATGGGGAATAATATGAGAGAGAGAGAGAGAGAGAGAGAGAGAGAGAGAGAGAGAGAGAGAGAGAGAGAGGTGGGGGAGGGAGGGGTGTGTGTGTGTGCTTGTTTAAGGGAGAACCTCTTTTTAATTAAGTTTATTTTGTCCTACTGATTACTGTAAATGCTTAGATGTAAATTGGAGGACTTCTGAATCCTACAAACTATGCCACGAAACAGATCCCATATTAGTAAGTAACATTAAGGTGATTTGTTTCCTGGGATAGTTTGGAGGAGTCAGTAACCCTCCAAATTCAATTCACCAATATATAAGAAATACTTTTGGTACGTTAGAGTCCCTCGATTCCTCCAAAGTATGTCAGGAAACAGGACCAGATGAACAAAAATACTGGTGGCCTGTTGCAAGTAAAAGTATGAAGGAAATCAGTTACTCCAAATTTACCAAAACACTTAAATTATTACCATCTCTTACATATACCAACAACAACAACAACAACAAACTCATATTTCTATTCAATTACCACTTTGGAAAATTAAGAACATCAATAATAAATCAACACTTAAATTATTACCATCTCTTACATAATTATACAACAACAACAACAAACTCATATTTCTATTCAATTACCACTTTGAAAATTCAGAACGTCAATAATAAATAATAAAATCAAATAAGTCTCGATAGATACACGACATTATGATTGCCAAATGAGGAAGAAAAACAAAAAAATAAGAAGAATTGCAATTACTTGAGTCAGAGCGTTAAATTTGGGTGAGTTTAGGTGCGTCACGTCATTCGTTCCACCGCGCCAAAACAAATGCCAAATTTAACGCCTTATGACTCAGGCAATTATGGCTCACCGTGTTCTGTCATTGCCAACTGTGTGGTGTGTGTGTGTGTGTGTGTTTGTGTGTGTGTGTGTTATTATACTTGTTATTTTATTGTGTAATTTTTATGTTTTGTGTGTGTGTGTGTGTGTGTTATTATAATTGTTGTTTTATTGTGTAATTTTTATGTTTTGTGTGTGTGTGTGTGTGTTCTGTCATTGCCAACTGTGTGTGTGTTTGTGTGTGTTATTATACTTGTTTTATTGTGTAATATTTATGTTGTGTGTGTGTGTGTGTGTGTGTGTGTGTGTGTATGTGTTCTGTCAGCCAACTGTGTGTGTGTGTGTTTGTGTGTGTGTTCTGTCATAGCCACCTGTGTGTGTGTGTGTGTGTGTGTGTGTATGTTATTATAGTTGTTGTTTTGTTGTGTGTTTTTATGTCGTGTGTGTGTTTTTGTTTTTTTCTTTTGCTCTTATTATTGTTGTTTTGTTGTATAATTTTCCGTGAGTGTGTGTGTGTGTGCGTGTGTTTTTTTTTCGTTTCCTGTTATTGTTGTTTTGTTGTGTAGTTTTTATGTTTAGTGTGTGTGTTGGTGATTCTTTCCAAACCTGACATTGAATTTTCTATTGAGTTTTTTTTTTTTTTTTTTTTTTTTAGTATTTATTGTATTTTTTTACTTTTTATTTTTTATTTAATTTTATTTATTTTTATTTTAGTATTTATTGTATTTTTTGCGTATATATGTTTTTAGTTTATGTATGTAACACGTAAATACACTATTATTTTTCCATTACGTATTATTGTTTTTGTGTATAATAAAAGTTTTTAAGTAATATTCTTTTCACACCGAATACAACATGAATATAATTAATATATCTAT
>JAWQEG010008369.1:12500-19229 GCA_033782935.1 Petrolisthes cinctipes | reverse complement strand
TGTATTTTTCTGTACGTATCAGGACTTTAAGAGACCGAGTTCATGGTTGTGGCATAATGTGTGTTATTTTGTTATGGAGTATGTGCAAAATTACTGACATTAACCTGTAATATTGTCTTATCTATCTTACTCACTCGCTCTGTAGGTCACTCGTTCAATCACTATCCCTTACTCAATTATTCGCTTTCTTTCTTTGTATCTCATTTCTTCCCACTCACTCAATTGTTCACCCACTCGTTTATTCACTCATCCCCTAACACCATACATTCACTCACTCACTCACTCGTCAGTTACTCCCCTGTCTCTATTTACTCACTCCCTGTCTCCCATTTACTCACTCCCTCACTCCCATCCACTCACTCACTCACACACTCGACAATTACTCCCTGTCTCCCATTTACTCACTCCCATCCACTCACTCACTCACACACTCGACAATTACTCCCTGTCTCCCATTTACTCACTCACTCACTCACCCACTCACTCCCATCCACTCACCCACTCACTCACACACTCGTCACTCCAGAGTCAACAAGTGTGGTGTGTGACAGATCAAAGCAGAGGACAGGCTCACACATTCACACCCTCGCAATATTCAAGGGTCAGGTTGTGCTATCAATGTTCTCTCTCTCTCTCTCTCTCTCTCTCTCTCTCTCTCTCTCTCTCTCTCTCTCTCTCTCTCTCTCTCTCTCTCTCTCCTCTCTCTCTCTCTCTCTCTCTCTCTCTCTCTCTCTCTCTCTCTCCTCTCTCTCTCTCTCTCTCTCTCTCTCTCTCTCTCTCTCTCTGTGTGTGTGTGTGTGTGTGTGTGTGTGTGTGTGTGTGTGTGACCTATCCTTTATAATTATTACAATAGTGTCGAAAATTAAAAGCTACATTCAGATTCACCAAAACTGTGCCAAAAATTGTCATATACTCTGATTAAGTGTGTTTCTTTTCATAATTTAGACTAGAAAACAAGTTGGCTACAATATATTTTTCCTGCATTTATCGCACCACCTAAAAATAACACTCGTATATTGACATCCACTTTTTCACATTCCATCTCTATGACCCCAGTCCAAAACCCGAAAATTGGCTCATGTCTTCATACATGTTCAATGAAGACTGCACTAGCCTACCTGGATGTATAGTCCGTGGATGTCAGTAAATTTTCCCTCTCTTCTTTCTCTTCAGTAAATCATACGTTGTCGAGTATAAATGCAATTGTTGTGCTGGATTATTTTTACAGTGGAGTTCATTTGTCTATATGGGTATATAATATAAAAAATTTCTTGTAATTTATTTACTTATATTTTTACTTTTTATGTGTAGATTTGTTTACACCTTCAAGACATAAAATAGTATGTGAAATACAGCACTTCTTTTCGTCTTACTAAAATATGAGAGGTGAAAGTGAGACAGGAGAGAGAGAGAGAGAGAGAGAGAGGAGAGAGAGAGAGAGAGAGAGAGAGAGAGAGAGAGAGAGAGAGAGAGAGAGAGAGAGAGAGAGAGAGAGAGAGAGAGACAGAGACAGAGACAGAGACAGAGACAGAGACAGAGACAGACAGAGAGAATGGTAATACAGACGAGAAGTGAAGATAAAAGTGTTGAGAAGTGATGAATTGTGGGGAGAAGCATGCAGGAGGGTGTGGGTGTATATTGAGGGGTCAAATGAAGGTGCAATTGAAGGGTGCAGGTAGAGTTAACAGGTGAAAGGGGTGAAGTAAGTGGAGGGCAAGGTTGAATAGGGGAGAGGTGTATGTATGTGTGTGTGTGTGTGTGTGTGTGTGTGTGTGTGTGTGTGTGTGTGTGTGTGTGTCGTGTGTGTGTGTACATCTCTATTAGTATAATGCAAGTGTGGATGGATTGCTGTGTGTGTGTGTGTATGTGTGTGAGCGTGTGTGTATGTGTATCTCTCTATTAGTATATGCAGGTGTGGATGGATTGCTGTGTGTATGTGTGTGTGTGTGTGTGTGTGTGTGTGTGTGTGTGTGTGTGTGTATTTCTATTTAATATTAAGATGCAGGTGGGGATGGATAGCTATTCGTCGTGTGTGTTCGTGTGTCTGTGAAAAAATGTTTGTATGTAAGTGCGGGGCTGCCTTCTGTATTAGTATATGCATGTGTGTGAATGTGGGTGGGTAGGTGGGTGGATGATATGTAAACACGAGTTGCTAGGTTGGCGGCCATAATTGCACGAGCCTCACTGTATGCCCTTGTTGACTCAGTAATGTTTACCCACCTCACTCACCTCCCCTGTCAGCCTACCTACCTACTAGCCTACCTACCTACCAGCCTACCTACCTACCTACCCTACCTACCTACCTACCTACCTACCTACCCTTCTTCATCATCCTATGCATTTTAATTAACTTTTTTCTTGTTTTTTTTTTTTTGGCACTCCAGGTTGGCATAATAATGTTTCAATAATGTTCAAATAATATGCATGCAGTGTGTGTGTGTGTGTGTGTGTGTGTGTATATATATGTGTGTGTGTGTGTGTGTTATACTAGAATTTGGAAATTATGTTTTCAATAATTTCCATGCCGTGTGTTCTTCAGGGTGTTTGTTATATGCCAAGTCTTTCCAAACTCATGTGTTGTTTTAATTACAATATTAGTGTGCTACTTCACATACTCATATATTAATTTACAAGCTCATATACGATTATAAACACTAATACACTTTATATTACAGACAGGTATCGCATTGTATCTTGTAAATATGCGATCACTAATTTTCCCAAACTACCCCAAAATAACAACACCTAATTTATAATCTTGGCACACTTTGGGGGAACCAGTGTCCTCCAATTCGCTGGCAATATCACAGCATTGCACTTTCTTTACACAGTCATGGTAGGAAATCAGAGGAATGATGTCCTTTCATATTTTATTACATAGCATGTCAATGATTCAGTCCCCTCGTGTTTCTTTCTGTTTGCTCACACTGTGTTCATATTTTTATATATTTTGTTGGATCCGCTGAAGTCTTTTGGAATTGTTGGTATGTCAGAATTATCATATGTTTTTAATTATTGTTTTTTGTTTTCACTGGGGTTAAAATTTTCCTACTACAGTATTATTTTTTTTTTTATCTATGTATATATTTATACCACTAACATGACTGACCCCTAGCCTGACCTCTGAATCCACCCTCCTTTCCCCTACGTCCTGTTGACCTGACCTCATCACTTCACCCCTCCCTGTCAATATAAAGTACCTCACAGCAGTATGTGTATGTGAGTCAGACTTCAGGTCAACCCAGGTAAAAGTGTCTTCGTCAGGTTGTATATACGTTTTGAAAGCTTCATCTAACCCTACCCTGTGATCAAACTTTATTTTTATTACGGTATAGCCATAGTAGAAGGAGTAGAAGAAGTAGTACGGTAGTAGAAGGCTTAGAAGAATAAAAGAAAGAAATATAAGGAAACGGAGGAGAATAAATAAATGGAGAGTAAATAAAACATGATAAAAAAAAAAATAGGGAACGAACGAAATCACTGAACAAGAAAATGGATTAACCAACCAACCAACCAACCAACCACCCAACTAATTCCCCTGTATACATAAAGAGTTCTTCCTAATTAACTCCTGATTAGTGAAGTGATCTGACTAGACCTTTCCCAATTAGTTTGCATCACTTTCATGGTGAGAATCAGAATCAGGGGGAAGGAGAGAGGGATTTGTGTACAGATGTGTGTGTGTGTGTGTGTGTGTGTGTGTGTGTGTGTGTGTGTGTGTGTGTGTGTGTGTGTGTGTGTGTGTGTGTGTGTGTGTGTGGAGTGTGTAGATATTGTGTACAGACGTTGTTTATGTGTGTGTGTGTGGAGAGAGAGGGATTTGTGTACAGACGTTGTTTATGTGTGTGTGTGTGTGTGTGTGTGTTTGTGTGGAGTGTGTGTGTGGATATGTATTTTACTGTTCGGATACTTACTTACTTTGATTTTGGATTATGTTAGGGTGGATATTGGTAGTGTTTAGTGGATACATTCTACTGTTTTTGTATTTTCTTTGATTTTGGATATTAGACTTGTATAGATTGTTTCCCTGGATTATGGCTGTGTGTGTGTAGTGGAGATATTCTACTGTTTGGATATGTACTTTGATTTTGGATATTAGATTTGTATATATATATATATATATATATATATATATATATATATATATGTCAGTGAATATTAGTCATGAGTATGGAATAAGAAATGAACTCCAAATATATACTTTGATCCGTGGTGGATATTTGACAAGGATAGTTACTCTGATTTTTTGATATGTGGAAAACAAACGACAAACCTTATGGCCCAAGAGACTAAAAGATTTATTGCATCGGGTACAACTTTTCACTAAAAACTACATATGTCAGACCCAAGCGTGTGTTGGTTTAGTTTCGTGCGTGCGTGAGTGTATGTGCTTTATTGAAGAACATTCATGGTGCTTAGGATGGTGTAGTACCGATACGACAACTCCATAGACAAACAGACAAGACAGTCATCGTACCAGTACCACGCCTTCGTCAACACCACGGACGTTCTTGAAAATGTCCATGTGTTTTACTGTGTGTGTATGTTCTCCGATTTTTTTATGCCTGGGTACTGTATACACACACACACACACACACACACACACACACACACACACACACACACACACACACACACACACACACACACACACACACACACACACACACACACACACACACACACACACACACACACACACACACACACACACACACACACACACACTGGGATATGCATGCTAGATATCTTGCAGAAAGAAAGTACATTTGACAAAAGTGAATAAATAAATAAAAGAAAATGTGGAAACGAAGTCTATCGAAGTAGTGTAGCTGTCCAGGCATGTAGCCCTACTGTGGTTATCAGTTGACGCTCCATACACAAGGAACTGTTTAAGGAAATCAGTTTAGACTTCGTGATTTCATGGACGCGAGGCAAGAGCTGTACCAGAGTTTGTTTAACTTTCAGTCCGTGGAAGATTAACGATCCAAGTTTTCGTGTATATATATAAATACAAGAATAGTTCATCACTTGTCTTAATTAACCCTGTGATCGTGTATGAGACCAAGTTTATTTTAAATCCTCCTGACTCTACCACGTAACAAGCTCCTTTAATGTAGGTGGTGTTTCGTGGCAGTGTTTGTAGGACTCGATAACCTCCAATTTTCTGACTACATCACGGGGGATCCTTAAGCAACAAAACACACTGGAACTAATTGATTGAAAAAAATAAATATAAAAGGCTGTTTTAGTTGTCCAGGGCAGTGCTGAAATACAAGCGAATATTTGAGTTTCCATTGAGAAGTGTTAATGTCAAATACACCAGAATCTCTTCCTTGTCTTCACGAACAGGGATAGCAACAACAAAAACAAGGTCGTTCTCTTGGTTACCCTTGATCTGGTGTCGTGGAAAGTGCACACGAGACACCTGACGATAATTGGATCCCTGGCAAGTGAAGGATGTGTGTGTCTCGTCGGTAAACAGAGTGAATAAGTGAAGGAATAGATAGATAGAGAGACACTCGTTATGAACTCGCTTATGACAGAGTGAATAAATGGATGGATAGATAGATAGAGACATGTTATGAACTCGCTTATGACAGAGTGAATAAATGGATGGATAGATAGAAAGCCACTCGTTATAGACAGAGTGAACAGGTGGATAGATTGATAGATAAAGAGTCACTCACTATCAAGATGAAAAACACCATTGAGGAGGGAGAGACGATACTGATGTGTCTGAAGAAGCTGAATTAAAGCCTGTGTGTGTGTGTGTGTGTGTGTGTGTGTGTGTGTGTGTGTGTGTGTGTGTGTGTGTGTGTGTGTGTGTGTGTGTGTGTGTGTGTGTGTGTGTGTGTGTGTGTGTGTGTGTGTGTGTGTGTGTGTGTGTGTGTGTGTGTGTGTGTGTGTGTGTGACAGGTTTCATTGCCATAAAGTCATTCGAGCTTCAGAGTCTGGATACGAGAGAGAGACAGAGACAGAGACAGATCGATCCCACTACTCGTAATACTCATTTAAAGTTTACGTTTATATTTGTGTATGTGCATGTTAAGTGTTACGCATACATGAATTGATAATATGATGTAATTCACCGCTAATGATAGTAGACATTATCATTCAAATTGCAAGTAGAACAATGATATACAAACCTTTCACACGTAAATATATTAATTCATATTCGAGTTTCACAAACGTATACATAGGATGTGTTTAACTGTGTCCTGAATTTGGACATTTGCTTACCAACACATGCACATTCATACTGGACAAACACACACACAGACATTTATTCCTGCTCACATGAACGCACATACAGTACAATTTACACACACACACACACACACACACACACACACACACACACACACACACACACACACACACACACACACACACACACACACACACACACACACACACACACACACATACAGGCGCGCATTCAATACATACACATGCAAACACGAACGCACAAACATGCAGCGTCACGCAAATATGCTTTTTACGAATCTGGACAAACAAACTCGTTATTGCAGACCCGAGAACCAGGTCATCGCTAGCCCTTGACACCTTCTTTCTTTTGACACTTTATGACACCTTTCTTTTGACACTTTATGACACCTTTCTTTTGACACTTTATGACACATCTTCTGTCACTTCTGATGTCTTCTTTTGACCCAACCTGACACTTCTTTCTTTGACAGTTTGTGACTCAGCCTCCCGACCTTC
>JAWQEG010008369.1:0-5000 GCA_033782935.1 Petrolisthes cinctipes | reverse complement strand
GAGTACCTTAACCTTACCTAGGATGAAAAGTATTCGTGCAGCATCTCTGAAGGTGAGATTGTTTATAAGGCACGTCTCTATGGCAACAACAACATCATCATCATTAGGCTCACTGAAGATGAAACACAGTGTATTTTATGTATGACCGAAAGAATAGTAAAGTTAATATGAGGGCTCTCTTAGGTAAAAATGTAAGAAAGTTTCCGATTCCTCCAAAGACAGACAGACTACCTCAATGTGGTCGATGGTGTTCTGTTTTGTGGCCATGTTTGGAGGAATCAGTAACCTACAAATTCGCCGGCAGTATCTCTTTCACAGTGAGGTCATCTGCATCGGTTGACAGGGTTGGGTTGGGTTGGGTTTAGTTGAGTTGAGTTGGCGAAGATTACCGGCGCTCAGGTTCTAAGCCGGCGACCCAATCCGGTTGTGGGGCACGTAGCAGCATCACCACAGAGTCAGGTACCGGTAGCCGTTGTTGTCTGTTCTCCTCACCGTGTAGGAGGGGCGGCAGGTGGTGTAGAGTGTGAGGCAGGTCGTCTGAGTATCCATAGTTGTAAGGGGAGACATCACTAGGCTTCTCTGGAACTTGATGCTGATCTGGTGACCCGGATGAGTATTGGAGCGAGGATGGGTTTGGAGTGCTTGTAGGGCTTGGACGTTGGGGGTTTGTGTGGTACATGAGCAGCTGAGGGAGTCTTTGGAGGCTTGTAGTGATGAGCTGATGGGGGAGGATCTGGCCTCTTGTATGACGTTGGGATGGTGAGGAGGTGATGGCTTTGGTGGGCCGTATGTTGGATGAGGGGGGCCATATGTCTCTGGTGGAGGGCCATACGAAGGCCTTGGGGAGAGTATGGCTTGTAATGCTCGGGTTTGGGTTCCTGGAGGTGTACGTGGGAGGTGGGTGGTGGCCGTAGGATGTATAAGAAGTTGACGTTCCCTTAGGGGGTCGGTGCTGTGGTTGCTTGTGAGGAGCCGGGCGGTATGGGTCGAGTGTGGTGACGAAGAAGGACGGTAGGAAGGTGGACGAGCAGCTGTGGGTCGGTGGTAGGCAGGACGTTTGGTTGTTGGGTGATATGAAGGGCTTGGAGGAGGGTTGTAAGTGGGTCTTTTCGTTGGATGGCTGTAGGAAGGACGCTTTGTTGGTGGTTTATAGGAAGGACTTGGTGGTGGGGCATAGCCAGGACGGTGTGAAGGTGGTGGTGCTGGCTTATATGATGGAGGTGCTGGTTTATACGATGAAGAAGGAGGTTGGGGTTTATATGAAGAAGGAGGAGGTTGGGGTTTATATGAAGGAGGAGGAGGTTGGGGTTTATATGATGGAGGAGGTGCTGGCTTATATGATGGAGGTTGGGGTTTATAGGAAGAAGGAGGGGGCTGGGGTTTATAAGATGGAGAAGGTGGTTGGGGTTTATATGATGAAGGAGGAGGTCGGGGTTTATATGATGAAGGAGGAGGTGATTGGGGTTTATATGATGGAGGTGGTTGGGGTTTATATGAAGAGGGAGGAGGTGGTTGGGGTTTATATGAAGAGGGAGGAGGTGGCGCTGGCTTATATGAAGAAGGAGGAGGTTGGGGTTTATATGAAGAAGGAGGGGATTGGGGTTTATATGAAGGAGGAGGAGGTGGAGCGGGTTTATAGGAAGAAGGAGGAGGACGCTGTACAGGCTTAAACGAAGGAGAGGGACGAACTGGTTTATATGAAGAAGAAGGAGGGGCAGGAGCAGGTTTATACGAAGAAGGAGCAGGAGGAGGAGGAGCTGGCTTGTATGAGGAAGGAGGAGGAGGAGAGGAGGAGCTGGTTTGTATGAGGAAGGAGGAGGAGGAGCTGGCTTGTATAGGAAGGAGGAGGAGGAGCTGGTTTGTACGAAGAAGAAGGACGAGGTGGAGCAGGGCGGTGTGAAAATGAGGGAGATACAGGCTTGAATGAAGACTGAGGAGAGGGTGATGATGCAGGGCTGTATGTTGATGAAGGAGATGGTGGTGGTGGTGGTGGTGGAGGGCGGTGTGAAGGTGGAGAAGGTTTTGATGGTGGTGGTGGTGGTGGTTTGGACTGAGGAGGAGATGGTGGTTTAAAACTATACGTGGAGGTGACTACAGGGGGACTGGCCTGCTGAGGGAAGGTAGGAGGTGGGGGGAAGTGAGGAGCAGGTGCTGGAGCCTGTTGGGTTTGGGAGGTGCTGGTGGTGGAGGTGGTGGTGCTGGGGATGCATGTGGAGGAGGTGGTGGTGGTGGTGGTGGAGGTGGTGCTGGGGATGCATGTGGAGGAGGTGGTGGGGGTGGTGAGGTGGTGCTGGTGCTGCATGTGGAGGGGGTGGTGGAGGTGGTGCTGGGGCTGCATGTGGTGGTGGTGGTGGTGGAGGTGGTTGAAAGTGTGGTTTAGGTGGATTGGTTGGTTGGATAACGGGACCTGCTGCACCGTTTTGTCCCTCCAGTTTCACCCTGCAATATAAGTTAACATTAGCTCTTCTAAATTTGCCTAAACGCTCGACCCCTGATATGTAGATTTGGCTAAGAATGAAATTGGTTCACTTTGATAATTGAATGAGAACATCAGATTGTAAACTACCATTGCAACTTTATATACTGATCTCTACTACACTTTACCTGATAGTGTACCAATCAAAGCTTAGATAATACAAGGAACCATTAATAAACACAGACCTATGATGACTGTATGAAGATGTATCAGTTATATTATTAATCCACTGTACGTAAATTGTTGACTTGGAGTGTTTTATCCCTTGTTTTTTACCAACTAAGTTACTCGGGTGAATTTAACTGTATCCAAACTTCATTATTAAGCCAGTAAGTATATATTTATAATTATTTTACATATATACTCGTACACCCCTCATGCAGGTCCATATGGTCAAGTTGGGACTGAAGTACGTGACGACAACAACAACAACACAAGAGTCATATAGGTAACAAACAACACCAACCCATGCTGGATATTTTATGAGTGTTGGTACAAGTCATCCTGTGTAATTTGTTTCCTTCCCCGTACACTAGCTGGGTCTCATTGTTTGTATCGTGTTGCATTTATCGACAAGAAATTTCTCCTTCGACACAACATTCATTGACTAAGGATTCCCTGTCAACTTTTCCGCTGATTTCACACACACACGCACACACACACACACACACACACACACACACACTCACACTCACACGCACTCACACACACACACACACACACACACACACACACACACACACACACACACACACACACACACTCTCTCTCTCTCTCTCTCTCTCTCTCTCTCTCTCTCTCTCTCTCTCTCTCTCTCTCTCTCTCTCTCTCTCTCTCTCTCTCTCTCTCTCTCTCTCTCTCTCTCTCTCTCTCTCTCTCTCTCTCTCTCTCTCTCTCTCTCTCTCTATCTGACACACACACACACACACACACACAATGAGTCGCTGCGTCATCTGGAAACACAAGCACCAATGATTTACTCTCTAACTGCACTCTCTATCGCTCTGGGTCAAACCACTAACAAGCCTTGACTCACATCATTATTCTGTTCTATTGGTCCAGATTGTAGGTAGTATAGGTACCAAGTAGAGTTTTTCCTCACGCTTCTTGCTTCTAATATTCTTAGTTATACACATCAGATCCCTTCTACCTCGTTCATCCTTTCGTTTCTAAGCACTTTTCATCCTCTTTCGTTCGTTTGTTTTACTTACTGTCACTCTTCTTTCTGTCTCCCTTTCTTGTTGCTCATTATCCTTAACTCTCTCGATGGTATATAATGTTTGGGAAGAAATACCCACGAACTCACCCGAAGCTACCCATGGCTAAGGCGATCTCAGCATGTAGTGCCTCCTGGATTGCCTCTTGGACCTCTGGGGAGATGTGGGTGATGTCGCCTGGGCTGTAGGGTTTGAGGTCCAGGTGTGCCGGCAACTGTACCTCATCCTCGGATAGTTGTTGTAGCACCTCGGGTACTCTCTGGCCCCTGACACCTGTACACCACTCACTCTTTTCTGTAAACATACATAATATACATACAGTACTAACATCTGCATACAGTAAATACATCTGCATACAGTACATACATCTGCATACAGTAAATACATCTGCAAACATACATACATATTGTGCATACAGTACATACATCTGCACACAGCACATACATCTGAATGTAGTATATACATATGCATACAGTACATACATCTGTCAGTCAGTTTTTGAGACAGAGATTGGGTCATATGGAACCAAAGTTTGTACAGGAAGATAAAGAGGCTTCAAGTATACATCCTTTCCTCTACAGTCAGTCATCCATCTACAGCAGGTTTTACCTCTCTATAAGAAAATTTTTAGCAAGGACTTGTACACATAAACAAGAACGACGTCACTATCCAAAAGTCTCACATCGGGGTCCTCAGCGGCGAAGAATACATGCACGTCGTCTGGTGTTAGTGGCGGCCCCCCAATGGGCAGAGACTCTTCAAACTCCATGCCAGAGGAAGGGTCGTCAGCGATCACTAAAGTCACATGGGCCAGGGTCTGTGAGAGGTGGAGGTGGAAGGAGGATTGTCACAGCTAGGTAGGATAATCATGCAGCCATAAACACTTACTAAGTTTTTGATAACCAGCCATTAACACTTAATAATGTTTTAATATCCAGAAAAAAATAACACTTTATATTGTTTTGATAATCAGCCATAAACACTTCCTAACGTTTTGATAAATAGTAACAAACACTTCCTAATGTGTTGATAACCAGCCGTTAACACGTTTTGATAAACAGTTATAAACACAACACATCCTAACATTTTGCATGATAACCAACTTTCCAGCACTTTACCTCCAGATTTATGATAAAACTTTGGTTTGTGTTTACCTCAGCCCAACTCAAGAATCCCAAAAACTGTGACCTACCTCGGTGTTGATGGCATCTCAACAGGGACGGCAGCGGGGGGAGGAAGGCCGTGGGGGCGTCAAATTCTCCTCTGGCAGCATCGAAGGGCGTCTGAATGACCTTCCGTCACGCCCT
>JAWQEG010008368.1:15000-28036 GCA_033782935.1 Petrolisthes cinctipes | reverse complement strand
AGAAGTGGCTGATAATTGACAGGGATAACCTAACTGAAGTATGGTGATGATGATGATGAAAGGGTGAAGAGGGAGTAAGGGTGAGGGGTGAGGGAGGAGGCAAGGGTGAGGAGTGAGGGTAAGGGTAAGGGTGAGGGGGTGGGGGGCAAGGGTGAAGAGGAGCAAGGGTGAAGGGTGAGGCGTGAAGAGGGGCAAGGGTGAGGGGTGTGGGTAGAGGTGAGGAAAAGCTGGGGTTGAGGGTAAGGGTGAAGTGGGAAAAGAGTAAGGGGAGGGAATGAGTGAGGGTGAAGGAATGAGTGAGGGGGGAGATAGGGGTCAGGGGAGGCAAGAGTGAGGGTGGATGGGAGGCAGGGGCAAGGGTGAAGGGGGGAGGGCATAGATGAGGGGAGGTGAGGGAGGGGGGCGGAAAAGATGTGGGGAGAGACAAGAGGTGAAGGGGGATGGGTGGAGAGAGACAAGAGTGAAGGGGGGGAGGGGGGTGGAGAGAGACAGGAGTGAGGGGGGGAGGGGGTGGAGAGAGACAAGAGTGAGGGGGGGGGAGGGGTGGGGGACAGGAGTGGCATTAAGGTAGTCCCCTCAGCCACCCCCACCACCCTCCCCCCCAGACTGATATTACTCTTCAAGTACTTGGCTCTAATGGCGTTTATTGCATTTCCAGGAGAAGAGATCAGGTGGGGTGGGGTGGGGAGTGGGGGGATAGGGGGGTACAGAGGAGGGATGGTGGGGAGGGATTGTAGGGAGGAAGAGAGAGGGATTGTAGAGTAGTGGGAGAGGGGATGTAAGGAGGAAGAGGGATTGTAGAATGATGGGGAGAGGGATTGTAGGGAGGAAAGGGGAGAGGGGGTTGTAGGGAGGAAGGGAGAGGGATTGTAAGGAGGATGGGAGAGGGGTTTTAGGGAGGAAGAGAGAGGGATTGTAGAGTGGTGGGGAGAGGGGGATTGTAGAGTGGTGGGGAGAGGGATTGTAGAGTGGTGGGGAGAGGGGGTTGTAAAGAGGGAGGAGGGAGAGGGTTGAGTTTGATTGACGAGTGAGAGAGGAGGAATAGGAGTGATAGGAGGAAGAAAAAGTGGGAGAAGTGATGGCATGGAGGGTGGGTAGGAAGGAAGGAAGGAAGGAAGGAAGGAAGGAAGGAAGGAAGGAAGGAAGTAAGAAAGGAAGGAAGGAAGGAAGGAAGGAAGTAAGGAAGGAAGGAAGGAAGGAATACAAAGGACATTCAAACAGCAACAGACCTACTGGTCCTTACGGGGTTGCTTGATTTTGCTATTCTATCTAACCTACAAGGAAGGAAGGAAGTAAGGAAGGAAGGAAAGTAAGCGAGACGAAAAGGAAGACACCTAAAGGAAGAAGGGTGTACGAATAAAAAAGAGATATATATAGTGTAACAGATGAAAGGAAAAGAAGGATATATATAGTTACAGTTATAAAGACGAATTTAAGGGGGAAGTGTTTTTGTGTTGGTAAATCTGGAGCAACTGAATCGTCCAAACTATTCCATGCAACAGAGCACCTTTATTTTGGCTCTTCTGGTCCGGTTTCCTGGCATACTTCGGAGGAATCAAGGCACTCCAATGTAACTAAAGTGTATTAGCACCTTAAATCCGTTTGAAGTGTAGCCCTACGTGTTCTATCTTGGCCACTTACTCTTAATCTTTATATCTTGCATAAGTCCCATGTGCCATCACTTCTACCACTTTTTCTTCCTCCTGTCATTCCTATTCCTCCTCTCTCACTCGTCAATCAAACTCAACCCTCTCCCTCCACTCTGCAATCCCTCTCACCTTTCCTCCCTACAATCCCTCTCCCCACCACTCTACAATCCCTCTCCCAACACTCTACAATCCTCATTTCCATCTTCTAAATACTGTACTTCAATCAGATCTCTTCTTACCCAATGTTCTTTTTCAAGTGACTGCAGGTTCCGTTTTTTAAGTCTGTCATCAAATGGGAGATCTCAAAACATTATGAATATCTGTAGTCATCCTTCGTTGTTACACTATCTATAGTTTCAATTGCCACCAAACTGTACATCCTACGTTAAATTTAATATGCTATTTGTCAGGTCAGTCAAGTAAGGTATATATTGAAGATCATTTTATCGTCATGTGATTTTGTTTTTTTCTGATTTGGTGACTCTTCCTGATTCTTGCTATTTTCATCTCATCTGCAAATTTATTGAAGCTGCTGTTTCCTGCCAACATCTAATAAGTCATTTACACATCAAATGAATGAATGAAGTAGTGGAAGTGGTGATTAAGATGAGGAGAGGAACGAGATGAAGGCGAAAGAAATTATAACAACAACAAATGCGACAGAAGACAGAAAGGGATGAAGAAGGGGAGAGAAAGAAGTGAATGAAAGATGAGAGAGGGGGTGTGAGGTGACGGGGAGAAGGGAGGGGGGGGAGGGAGGGAAGGGAGTAGTGGGTATCCAATGGGGGAATGAGGGGTTGGGGGATGGGGGGGGGGGTGTCATCATTTCGCACACCTGACCGACCCTCACTCCCACCCAGGTGTCGCGTCCCACCAACAAAATATATATATAGGCTTATTTTTCTGAGAGATCAAAACTCCACAGTGGCAGACGAAAAAATGGCAGAAACAGAGTATAAGAATCAAGCAGAAGATGCAGGAACAGTCGAGGTTTTTAAAACACAAACAAAGATAAAGAGGGAAAGAGAGTAGAGTTTAAATCATGTACTAAGAAGGAAAGAGAGTAGAGTTTAAATCATGTATTAAGAGGGAAAGAGGGTACGGGTAGAATTAAAATCATGCTGTAATCAGATGTAAGAAGCAGAAATATATGATGGTAATTACTGTACAATAAAAACATTATATCCCTGGAACTAGACATTGGTAATCTACTGAGGCAAAGCTATGACTGGGGTGAGGGAGGGTAGGGCAGTCAGTGTGAGGTCAGCCAGGGAAAGGTCAGGTCAAGTCAAGTCAAGTCAAGCTGGGATGTGACCTTGGACTTGAGGGTCGACCATACCACCATGTGTTACACTATACTGTATTTCCTTCTTCCTGTGTCCTTCAATCTTCGTTCACGTGTCAAGTCCTGTTTGGTCCAGCTTCTTTGGTTTCTTAATGTGTGTGTGTGTGTGTGTGTGTGTGTGTGTGTGTGTGTGAGTGTGTGTGTGTGTGTGTGTGTGTGTGTGTGTGTGTGTCCCTGTTTGGTTCAGCTTCTTTGGTTTCTTCCTGGCTCTGTGTGTGTGTGTGTGTGTAATAATAATAATAATAATAATAATAATAATAAACGGTTTATTCAGAAAAGGGTAGCCATGGGCTGAAAATATAGATTTACAAATAATTGGCGAAAAATGAAATGGAGTATGAAGCTTGAATTAAATTAAATTATGCTTATAGTGCAAACACACCAAACAGACAAATAAACATATGATGTGTATATAATTTGTACAGACATAATTCATATATATATTCATTACGCTGTCACACACATATAAACATATATACATTCATTACGCTGTCACACACATATAAACATATATAGATACATACACATACATATATACACATACACATACATCCACATAGACCATATACCCATACATACATATACATATCTACACACATGTACACACATATACATACACATATACACACATATACAGTACATACATGCATTATTGTCAGCGTTTATTAAGGAAACAATAGTTGGGATGGCACTTTTTCTGTATCTGTCCATCACGGCCCTAATTGGATTGACCTTATTATGGTGACGGACATTTATCCTTGACCGGGGATTATCCTCCGGTAGCAGTGATCTGTGTCTCTCATTGTTTAGAAGTTTCTTCCCAAACTGCCTCAGGGTTTGTAGGTGTAGATGGGAGAGGGTTGTCAGCTCCAGGGTAGTAAGGGCTCCTCATAGGTGGTGTAGGCCTCACCTAGAATGATCCTACAGGCCCGTTTCTGTGTTCTCTCTAGGTGACGTTGTTGGGTGAGAGAGAGGGACGAGGACCAAGCTGGTGATGCATACACAAGTTTAGGGAATATAAAGATGTTATATATACCCCGTAACTCGCGTTGTGGCATCCTAGTGATTTCAGTCTTCTGAGCATGAACAACTTGTAGGATGCAGACTTGACTGTGTTATTAACATGCTGCTTCCAGTTGAGTCTGGAGTCCAAAGTGATGCCGAGGAGCTTGGTTGACTCAACAACTTGGAGGGTGTTGGTTCCTATGGTGACAGCTGTGGTGGTACTGGGGTTGTGGAGGTGCTGAAGTGCATCACCATAGTCTTGGCGTCGTTTATTGTGACATTATTTGCTGCAGTCCATGGTTGCAGTCTGTTAAGGATGTCCTGAAGTGGGGTGGTAGTCTGGGGAACCATTGTTGATCGTGATGCCCACTGTAGAGTCGTCAACATATTTCCAGCGGAATGGTGTATCAGTCAGAGCGTCGTTTATGAGCAACAGAAAACACAAATGTGTGTGTGTGTGTGTGTGTGTGTGTGTGTGTGTGTGATGGTGCCGCCCAGTATAGGTTATCTCACCACAACGATTACATCCCACACGAGTGCCTTTTCTCTTTATCAATGATGTGCCGACTTTCCGCTTCTTGAACGGCCACCAGACTCTCTCTCTCTGAACCAAAAAACCATTCATCTGGCAACCTTTCCAAGACTCCATAAATTTCTCACACACATCGGGAATTGACATCGAAGGCCGCAGAAAAAACGCATAAAAAAATAGGTAAATTATGAACCGTGGATACTGACTGACTGACTGACCGGTGCTTCACGTGTGGGATTATCTGGACTTCTGGAGGGTTTGTATTCATCCTGTTATCTGCTTTTCATTCTTTATCTCGTGGCACTCCCTTCCTTCCTCCCTTCCTTCCTTTCCCCTCTATCCTTGGCATCCTCTCCTCCACATCGGCCACTAGCGTACCCCTACCTACCTACCTACTATCCGCCTAGCCTGACTACCTACTTACTATCCACTTAGCCTTACCTTACCTACCTACTATCCGCCTAGAGAGAGAGAGAGAGAGAGAGAGAGAGAGAGAGAGAGAGAGAGAGAGAGAGAGGAGAGAGAGAGAGAGAGTCAGTCCATCTGTACTGGGACTGACAGCTAGCCTCTGGGGACCAATTGGGATCCATCATGATCAGACTGGTATTTTGAACCTCCTGCCTATCCCATCCCATCCCATCCTATCCCCATCCCATCCTATCTCTACCTCACTTAGCCATACATCCATCCCATCCTATCCCTACCTCACTTAGCTATCCATCCATCCATCCATCCCTCACTTAGCTATCCATCCATCCCAACCTCACCTAGCTATCCATCCATCCATCCCTATCTCACTTAGCTATCCATCCATCCAGCTAGTCATTCAGTCAGTCATTAAGTTAGTCAGTTAGTCAGTCAGTTAGCCTAATCTACTCTACTACTCCATTCAGCCAGCCAGTTAATATCCTACACCATTATTTCCCAACTCTCTCCTTGTTTTTTCTCACCTCTCATGTTACTTACTCCCAAATTTCCCAACTCTCCCCTATATATACCTTCTCCCAGACTTCCCCAACTTCTACCAATTACCTCCTCACCTTGTCCCTAACTCATTCACCCAAACTTCCCCAACTTCAACCAATTCCCACCTCACCTTACCCCCCCTACCATCTTCTCCCAGAATTCCCCAACTTCCCCCCCTCACCTTCCCCACTACCTCCTTCTTCCTGACTTCCCCAACTTCCCCCCTTCACCTTGCCCACTACCTCCTTCTTCCTGACTTCCCCAACTTCCCCCCTTCACCTTGCCCCCTACCTTCTTTTCCCAGACTTCCCCAACTTCTACCAATTCCCTCCTCACCTTCACCCAGACTTCCCCAACTTCCCACCTCACCTTGCCTGAACTTTCTCCCCCACAGGTGTGTCAGGTAGGTAATCTAATCAGTGTGGTTTCATTGGCCACTCAGTGATAAGAGCAGCAGCAGCAGAGAGAGAGAGAGAGAGAGAGAGAGAGAGAGAGAGAGAGAGAGAGAGAGAGAGAGAGAGAGAGAGAGAGAGAGAGAGAGAGAGAGAGAGGTGATGAAGTTATCTGCTCTGCTCTTCTTCACCTTAATTCTACCAGCACCACTACACCACTACTTTGACCATTATTTTACATCTATCACTATTCTACCCTCATTTATTCTACCTACACCATCACCACCATTATAAGTACCTTCTATAACACCAACAACACCACAAATTTCACCATCACAACCATCACCATTTTTTCAACCACCAACACATCCATCACCACCACCTTTCACCAACACCACAGCCAACCCCTCCATCACCATTTTTCAACCACCAACACATCCAACATCACCACCTTTCACCAACACCACCATAATAAGACAATGACAAGAGAGGGATGATTCTGGGCTGGTTATTTTCCTGTTGTCTTGTGAGTTAATTAAAACATATATGAGTGGTGGTAGTAAGTCTAACAGGAAAAAAAAAAAAACACAGAACAAAACAAAATTGGAAAAAATATATACGTGCGTTAACTTTCCCGTTGTTTTGACAGTGAAAAAATTAGTAAAAAATAAACAAATATATAAGTAAATAAATAAATAATTCAACAGACAGAAAAGTACACCAATAAGATTAAAAAAAAAAAAATGGAGGTGAAATTCTCCATCCTAACGTTATGTCAATTTTTTTTTTTTTTTATAACTATTCACATTACGGGTGTTAAGTTGGTTCTTCCTTATATTTTTAATTAAGGGGTTATTACACTTTTGGTACCACATTGGAGCGCCTTAATTCCTCCAAAGTATGCCCCAGAAAACAGGACCAGATTAGCAAAAATAATGGTGGCCTGTAGTTTGGAGGAATCATTTGCTCCGGATTTACCAACAATGTACTACTATCCCCTTTAAGTCCTGATATTGTAAGGCTCAGTTACTCCAGATTTACCAACATTGTACAGTCGGCGGCAAAAGTCAAGTCAAGTCAAGTCAAGTCAAGTCAAGTCAAGTCAAGTCAAGTAAAGTCAAGTCAAGTAAAGTCGAGTCAAGTAAAGTCGAGTCAAGTCAAGTCGAGTAGAGTCGTGTCGTGTCGCCTCACTCAGTGCTTCTTGAAGGATAACTAACATGAAGGAAAATCATTCAACCAACAAAACATTCACCACCCAAACACAATTACAATATTCATGAGGCAAATGAATAAACCGCTCTGCATGGTTTTTCATCTTACGAGTCTGTGAAACTTATAAATGAATACCTACCACACTGTTAGTTACTTCATGACTTGGCAGATGTGACGACTCGACTTTTGCCACCTACTGTACCACCACCCCCCTTACAAAATACACCAACAATACTGTATTAAGATAGATGTGTGGACTCGACTTTTGCCACCTACTGTACCACCATCCCCTTACAAAATACACCAACAATACTGTATTAAGATAGATGTGTGGACTCGACTTTTGCCACCTACTGTACCACCACCCCCTTACAAAAATACACCAACAATACTGTATTAAGATAGATGTGTGGACTCGACTTTTGCTACCTACTGTACCACCACCACCACCACCACCCTCTTACAAGATATACCAATGTGGAGACTCGACTTTTGCCACCTACTGTACCACCACCACCACCCTCTTACAAGATATACCAATGTGGAGAATCGACTTTTGCCACCTACTGTACCACCACCCCCTCTTTACAAAACAAACCAACACTAATGTAATAATAAGGTCGTGTACTCACCATTGCTGAAGTGCCGTTGGTGTAGGCGTAGGCGAAGGGTGAGAGATAACCGAGACGATCCGCTCCCCAGGCCGAGGCTCCTGAAAGGGGACCAGGAATCCTTAGCACAGTCCAAGGTGTGTACATACATGGGGTCAGCCTATCTATAGTTAATTAAAGGGAGGGTATAGTGTGTGTGTGTGTGTGTGTGTGTGTGTGTGTGTGTGTGTGTGTGTGTGTGTGTGTGTGTGTGTGTGTGTGTGTGTGTGTGTGTGTGTGTGTGTGTGTGTGTGTTTTAATTATTCCTCCAAACTATTCCCAGCAACAGGCCACCATTATTTTTGTTAGTCTGGTCCTGTTTCCTGGCACACTTTGGAGGAATAAAGGTGCTCCTATGTACCCAAAGTATACCATTCCCTTAAGGATCTTGTGATCGATGGCTTCTGATTCCTCCAGACTATGCCACGAAACAAGCTTCTTCAGTATAGGCAGAGTTTCGTGGCAGTGTTTGAAGGATTTGCTAACCACCAATTTTCTGATTATCCTGTATACATCACGGGGTCCTTAATTAATCACAGGTGAGGACAGGGAAGAGAAATGAAAACAAACCTAATGAAAACTATAATGAACACCGTTTGGGGTACAAATTTTGTTGACATTTCACTACCGGTTCATTTTTGTATTTAACCTCTGTGTGTGTGTGTATGTGTGTGTGTGTGTGTGTGTGTGTGTAGTTCAGTATGGGTTCTCCTCTTCACTCACAGGCAAGGGGATGGGATTGTACGGGACAATATTAAATTATCGGACAAGACAGCCACACGAGATTTGTCTTTGTCATATAGTATACAGATAATAACTGACAGACCGTGAAAACAATAATATAACACCAAAACTTATTGAGGTCCAGACTTGGCTGAAATTGACCAACCATATTGTGACCTAGTGATTCCTTGTCTTACACTCACTCTGGAGGATTCAGTAGCACACACACACACACACACACACACACACACAATGGAAACAAAGTGTGTGTGTGTGTGTGTGTGTGTGTGTGTGTGTGTGTGTGTGTGTGTGTGTGTTTCATCAAGTGGTCGTCTGGTTTCCTTCACACCAGGATTCAAAAGGATACATCACTTTACCAAGATGACCTCAGCTCATGATACCAAGATGACCTCAGCTAACAATGACATGATACAGTTATAGCAATTCTAACATGGTGACGTCAGCAACAATTCTAACACAGTGACGTCAGAATTTTTTTTAACACGGTGACGTCAGCAATAATTTTAACACAGTGACGTCAGCAAACAATTTTAACACAGTGACATCAGCAACAATTTTAACACAGTGACATCAGCAACAATTTTAATACAGTGACGTCAGCAAACAATTTTAAACAGTGACATCATTCTAACACAGTGACATCAGCAACAATTCTAACACGGTAACTTCAGCAACTAACTATATAACGCAAAAAGTTACTGTGTATAAAATTAAGTTAACAATACCAAGATACACATATGATAATTATTGAAGAGATAACGTCAACTACTAATAAGACCCTCACACACACACACACACACACACTGGGGGGTTAGGGGGTGGGGGGTGGGGGGTGAAAGGGGGGTTGATATAAGTCTCTGATCCCGGGCCTCGAGTGAGTGACGTCAGGGAGGGGGTGAGGGGAAAGGGGGGGGGAGGGGAAAGGGAGGTTGAGATAAGACAGAGAGGCAATTATAGTTTTGTGAGAACAGTGTCTGTCTGTTTCTTTCTATGTCTGTCTGTTTCTCTTTGTCTTTCATGCGTATAAATAACACACACACACACACACATACTAACTATCTCTCTCTCTCTCTCTCTCTCTCTCTCACACGATGGATACTCACCAAAGAGGCCAAAGGGCGAGGATGTTTCTGGGAGGCGGCCATCGCTCTTGGAGGCGAGGGCGAAGGAGGAGGAGGAGGGCACGTGGGTACTCTTGTCCTGAAGGGGAGAGAAAAGAAACACGTACATTATATTGTTAGGTGAAGTTTGGTTAGGTTTGGTTAGCACTGTATATAATGTGTATCGAAGGAGAGAATACAACATGAGACGCTATATGGTTTGGTTAGGTTAGGTTAGAAGAGGTTAGATTAGGATAGGATAGGATAGGTTAGGTTAGGTTAGGTTAGGTTAGGTTAGGATAGAATAGAATAGGATAGGATAGGTTAGGTTAGGTTAGGGTAGGTTTGATTAGGTTAGGACTGTTTTGTATAGAGTTGGATAATATATAGTAAGAGAGGATTGGAAATGAGAAGCTATATGGTTAGGTTAGGTTATATTAGGTTAGATTTGGTTAGGACTGTTTTGTGTCGAGTTGGATAATGTATACTAAGAGAGGATAGGAAACGAGAAGCTATATAGGATAGGTAAGGGGGGAGATAGTGGATAATGTAGGATAATATAGCTGTAACATACCTGAAAGCAAAATGGTTATTACAAGAGGTTAGATTAGGTTACGAATCCGATAAACCTTTGGCCCGAATCCGACAAAACTCTATCCCAAATTCGACAAGACTCCATCCCGAATCCGACAAGACTCCAGACTGAATCCGACAAGACTGCGGCCCGAATCCGATAAGACTCCGGCCCGAATCCGACAAGACTTCATCCCGAATCCGACAAGACTTCGGCCCGAATCCGACAAGACTCCATACCGATACCGAAAAGTCTGCAGCCCGAATCCGACAATCATTCCAATACAGTGGGAAACAAGAGTCGAGTCCGTTTCCATCAAAAGGGATGTGTTTGGTCTGTGTGGTACCGTAGTATTGGTTTGGTTTGGTTTGTGGCATGGTAGGAGTTTCGTTTGGTTGATGGGGTACCGTACTGTTTTTCTCTCTCTCTCTCTCTCTCTCTCTCTCTCTCTCTCTCTCTCTCTTAGGCTATTCTCTATTTAACTCCACGTTGTGCCTTCTCTTACAAAAAAAAAAAAAAAAAAAAAAAACACACACACACACACTAAAATCTCTATTATACTCATCATTAATTCACGTTGCTAATTCTCTTGGTAAACCATCTCTATATAACTCACATCTATCTCACTTAATACCTGCAGGAGGCCCTCAGACACGCCCTCCTTCATTACCAGCTCCGAGGGCGTGATGTTCGCAAACCTCCACTGATATCAATTAACTATTAACTTATTACCCGTGAAAGCAACCAACCATGTTAAAAAAAAAAAAATCGTGGTGGCTTTACTGGCGAGTCCTTATGATAAAAACCGTGTGAGACGAGGCTACCTAACCTAACCTAACCTAACATATATGATGAACCCGTGTGAGACGAGGCTAACCTAACCTAATCAAATGCAATCTAACCTAAATATAATCTAAACTGACCTAACATACCATAATCTACCCTAATCTTCCATAACCTAACCAAATCTAACCTAACCAAATCTAACCTAATCTATCTAACCTAACCAAATCTAACGCAATCTAACCAAATCTAACCTAACCTAACTTAATCTAATCTAACCTAACCAAATCTAACCTAACTTAATCTAATCTAACCTAACCTAACCTAACCAAATCTTACCTAACCTAACCTACTTTGACCTAACCTGACCTTCCCTGAGAATTACATTAAGCCGTTTTCATGAAATCACCTTCCTTTGGGTTCAATTACGTCGTGGAATTAGTTACAGGGATGGTACAGTGTTGGTTAATCTGCAACAACCGATTCCTCCAAACTATTCGAAGCAACAGGACCCCATTATTTTTGTTAATCTGGTCCTGTTCCCTGATATACTTTGGAGGAATCAAGGCGCTCCAATGTACCAAATCTATGTTACCCCCTTAATTAAAGGAAATTATTTACTATGGGCCAACTTGGAAGGCAACTGATTCCTCCAAACTATGGCAGAAAACAAACTACCTATTGCCATAATAATATCATATAGAATAAATTATATACCGGGTAAGTATAGTGTCAGAAAATATCTCCCAAACAACGAACTAAACAGTGTAGAAAGCACTCTTCAGGGGATATACGGAAATTTCTGGTAACAGCTGCTTGAATATATAACATAAAAAAAAAAACACACACACGCAAGGATAACTAGGTGTTGCAGGTACGTCAATATAATTTTATATTCCGTTCTGTGTCATTAAGGTGAGTGTGGCCAGAGTGTACACTGTATGGTCACACGAAGCCTTCAGTCCAGTTCAACAATATTCATCCACACAGGTGACTCTTTTTAATATGCATATGGGAATAATCGTGTGTGTGTGTGTGTGTGTGTGTGTGTGTGTGTGTGTGTGTGTGTGTGTGTGTATTTAAAGTTTAAGGATCCTGTGAACGTGTATGAAAATTGGAGGCTTCTGATTCCTCCTGACCACGCTACGTAACAAGATTTTCCCATGTAAGTGGTGTTTCGTGTCAATGTTTGAAGGACTCGTTTACCTCCATATTTCTGACTACATTACAGGGTCCTTAATAGTGTCCCTCTGTTTGTTACCTGGGAACATTTTCATCGAGTAAGTTCAGCAGCAGCAGCATCTAAATTACTGCAAGCAGGTACTCACTAGTCAAAACAATAACATCGCTTCTTAACGTGAAGACATCAGTCGATTAAAATGTGTCTGAGTAGTTATTCATATGTGTACTGAAACTCATGTCCACAACTGTACACAACACCCATTGCACCCAGTCAGTCCCTTCCCACCGACCCATACCCACTGCCCGACCCATACCCACTCCCCGACCCTCATTCATTCATCACCAAAGCTTAGTTAGTACTGTAATAATAAAGGTTGCAGGGTACAGTTGTCGCTCGCTTACTAATGACTTACCCAGTGGATTAGGCAGGAAAAAGTCATACCCTCAATATAGTGTAATCTTATTAGGGACCGTTGATCTGCCAAGGATTTCGTTCGCTTCACAGGCCAGAATTAATACGAACTGTATACTGGCTCGACCCCTGGTTAGGTTAGGTTAGGTTAGGTAAGGTAAGATAGGTGTAAGTAGTGGTAGGGTTAAATGAGATGGGAAAAGCAATGAGATTATAATTTTTAAGGATGTCATAAAATTATGGTTAGTTTTATCGCTACAGCAGAAGTGTCAATATGAGCTTGTTTTTTGGGGCACACACCCACGAGAGCAAGTTGTCCAGTCAGTATACAGTTGGTAATAAAACCCCACCAGCCATCCACTCACACACACACTCACTCACTCACTCAAAGCACATAGAACGGAAAAATATAACCTGAAGTGGGTGACTCATCTAATCTCTGGGTGAGCACTACTTGAAGATTAAATATACGGTATAATACTTGAAGATT